>PVKN010010784.1:0-22309 GCA_004027915.1 Capromys pilorides
AAATTTTATTTATTTATTTATTTGTTTGCTTGTTGTGTTTGTTTGTTTCTTTATTTATTCATTTTGTGGCTGGCTCAGCCTGCCCTGGTGGTGGCGCTGGCGCAGCATGTGGTGCCGGGGATCGAACTGCAGTCCCCACAGTTGCCTGAGCCCTCCTAAGCAGGCGCTTTAGACCACTGAACCATCTCGCCGGCCCCTACCTCTCCTTATATGTCACACAATGCCTGGCTCATATGTGTAATGCTTATACTAAAAACCCATGAATTATTATGTAGCAACTTACAAGGGATTACATACTCTCTTTTTGGTTAATACATTTCTTAATGAAGACTTTATTGATTTTTTAAAATATCAATCTACCTTCAGAACTGTAATCAAGTTCCATAGTAGGCATACATAGAATCTCTCATTCTGAACAATACATCATAGGTCTTCAGTAAAAGTTGTTTTTTAATGGAAAAAAGACAAGACAGAATTTCGCAAACAAGATGATAGAATAACAAGTTTCTTTTTTGTAGTTTCTTAAAATTATTTTTATGTATTTGAGGGGCCAGGGAGATAGCTCCACGGCACAAGTGCCTGCCTGGCAAGTGCAAAGTCAAGAGTTCGAACCCCGGTCCCACCAAAAAAAAAATTATTTTTATGTATCTGGTATAGGATCCCACTATGCAGCTTGGACTCCTAGTGATTCCCGTTTTCAGCCTCCCCAGTGCTGGGATTACAAGGGTGCACCACAGTCTCAGTGGCCCATTCAGCATGCAGCACCAAGGGTGGGGCCAGTACTGCATGTGGTGCTGGGGATAGAACCCTGGCCCCTGCACTTGCGTAAGCAAGTGCTTACTCTGCTGAGCTATCTTGCCGGCACTTGTAGCTTTTTTTTTTTTTTTTTGTACTGGGAATCAAGTTCAGGACCTTGGCTTGCCAGCTATGCACTGTGCCCAAGCTGTACCCCCAGCCCAATAACAAGAGCTAATACATTGCTCCGAGCTCTCTTACAGTAGCTGCTTTACTGCCCTCTGTGGGCCAGCGGATCTGGTGGGAGCTCATTCAATAGTCCATCTTCTCCTAGGGGCCAGGAAGATAGCTCAGTAGAATAAGCACCTGCCTGCCAAGCTCCAGAACCACACACACACAAAGAAAAAAACCTCCATCTTCTCCTGGCGTGACTCTGAGGGCCACACAGCAGGGCCACAGACAGAGAGGACAGAAGAACCGGCCAGGAATTAGGAAGGGCAGAGCTCTGCTGAGGTTTCCCACCAGCAGGATGTGAGCCCCCACAGGGCAGCTGCAGCTAGGTGGTCTCAGTCACCCCTGAAATCCCAGCACAGTGCAGAACAGGCTATGTATGCAGCGAATGACTCAGTGAAACTTCTCAAAGGTAGTATACACAAAGGGCATTTTTTTCTGAGCTTAACAGTGATCTTCAAAACATGAAAAAAGAATGCATAAACTTGAAGACACCCAGCTTTCCTGTCAGTTTATTTTAATTCCTCTTATCACAGCACAAAATATACAAAGTTGGTGAGCAGGACGCCAGAGCTATGAAGCGCTCTCTGGCCCACGCACTCACGTGGAGAAGGGGTCCTGGCCACCCACTGGCACATGTCAGCTCGCATTCCCAGGCTCCAGGGTGTGACAGCAGCACCCCACTGGGCTGACACAGCATGCGGGAGCTGGGGTTGGGCTCAGGCTGCCACCACTGCCTCTCCCCTGCCTGGGTGACCTGGAGCAGGTGACTGCCCCTCTCTGGCTCAGTTTCCTCATCAGTGCCATGGGAAGCCTAATACTGTGGCCACTATGCAAAGCACTTAGAACCACACAGGTCCCCTCCCAAGAGCTCAGAGTCCCTCATTTGTGGTGACAATTTACTGCTACATGAAGTCATGAGAGATGTCGGCACCAGGGTGCACTGCCTCCCCAAGAGTAACCACTGAAACCAGGCACTGAGCCTCTCCCTGGCTGTCATTGTCACCCTTCAAGCTGTGGTATTTGTCCCTTGCCTGCTTTATTACTTCACCCACTTGACTCACTCCTAACTTTAAGGACATCCTCAGGGCCCCCTAGGAAGTCCAGCTTCTTGCTATTTGGTAGCTCGTCTATCCTGGTGCCACTTAGACCCCAGGCAGTAAGAGGAAGAAACGGGAATGAGCCCATGAGGCAGCTCTGAGGGCCAGCAGGTCCCCCATTTCCCATTCCCTGGGGTCCGAGAGGCTGGCAGGAGTCCTCCTGTAGTCTTGGGGTAGAGAAGTGTAATGGGGTGGATGGTACACCCTCAAAAGGTATGTCCATGTCTTAACTTCTAAAACCTGTGAATGTGGCCGCATTTGGAAAAAAGGTCTCTGTTGATGTCATTAGGGATCTTGAGGTAAGAGCACCCTGGATGTAGGGTGGCCCTAAATTTAGTGACAGCTGTTTTTACAAGAAATAGAAGACAAGGCCACATGGAAATGGGGCAGAGAGCCAGGAAGGCCTGGAATCACCCAACAGTGGAAGCAGGGATGTGGCCCTGCCAACGACTGGATTTGAACTTTTGGCTTCCAGAACTGTGGAAGAACAAACTCCTGTTCTTCTAAGCTACCACACCAGTAGTCAAGTGTTATGGCAGTGCTCAGAAATGAAAGATGGGGGTGAGACCAACTGTTACCCTAGTCTAGAGGGACAGAGGAGAGACCTGGACTTCCAGAGGCAGGAGGATCTGCCACATGAGGGCACAGTCCAGGGCCAGGGTGTACCAATGGAAAGATGTGCACCGAGACAGGGGTGACAACCTCACATACTGGCCACCAGCCCAGGAGATGCCACTGAAGATGGTGGGCAAATAGGAGAGGACACGCCCTGCAGGGCCTCTGAGGACAGGGAGTGGCCAACACTGAAAGACGGCTTGGATGAGGCCCAGTGGAGGTCAATTCCCCCACAGGCGGCAGTGGGGACATGGCCAGCCATGTGGACTGTGCCACAGACAGGGCTGCGGGAGTCCTGCAGGAACAGCCCACTTGGCGCCTTGGGGGAAGGTGCAGAGGGCTAATCGAGGGGAGATGCGCACATGATTCCATGAGGGGACTGCAGGCCAGAATGCCCCCTTCTCCCCTCCAATAGGGTAGAGATGTCCACCTGGAGTGACCTGATAAGCCACAGTGGGACAACTGTGTTTCACAGAACCAGCTGAAGAAGACGTTCTTCTGGTGGCAGGGCCATGAGGGTAAAGGTGGGGTCACATGATGACATGGGGACAGCACAGCAGACCTGCTGGCCATGGCCTTCCAGGTCCCAGGCTTTGGGTAGCTGGTGAGCACTGTGGGAGCTGTGGAGAAGTCAGAGGCTGGAGGGGGCTGTCGGGCGCGTCCCCTGCTGGACTTGCCCCAGGTCAAGGTTCCCTGGTCCTCCAGCAAGGAGTGGCCAAATGCCACATCCCATCCAGATCTTAGTTGTTTCCCTCAGGCCCAGCGAGTTCAGGGAGGCAGCCAAGTCAGGGCCGGCGGGACCACATCAAGGTCTGGCCTCTGCACCACCCTATTTCTTGGAGGACGATGCTGCCTGGCCCGCAGATGGTGGGTCAGGGGTGCCGAGCTGGGCGCGCACCTCCCGCAGCTCCATGCGCAGCTCCTCCAGGGCGCCCTGTGGCGGTGCCGCCTGCACTTGCGTCTGCAGCACCTCCAGCGCCAGTGCCAAGCGGCCCACCTCATCCTGCAGCGCATCCCAGGCAGCGCGCTGCTCCTCCTCCTTGTGGCGCTGCTGTGACTGGTGGCGCCAGTACTCCAGCACCAGGCAGCCTCCGCCCACGATGAAGATGGTGGCTTCGCCCAGCAGCTCCGCGCCTAACTCGGCGGCCGCCTCCTCGTTGAGCGGCTTGATGACCGTGCCCCGGAAGCCCATGATGCGCATCTTGGTCCGCATCTCCACCCAGTGGTACACTGCGGGGAAGAGAGGCGTCAGGCGCACAAGGAAGCCCCAGCCAGTCCCACCGCCCACTGGAGCCACTGGGATGCCCTGTGGTGGGCTGAGAGTCACTTAAGACCTGTGCGTGCCTCACCCAGAGAAGGTGTCACTCAGCAGCCCCCGTGACTCCAGAGCTTTATTTACCGTGCAGACAGGGCCTTACCATGCAGTGCAGGCTGGCCTCCAACACAAGACCCTCCTGCCTCAGTGTCCCCAGTGCAAGGACTACATGTATGAGTGACCGCTCACCATTTTTACAGGGTGCTTCGGGAAGTACGAGAGAAACTCGGCTCTGAGGGAGGTCCTCAGACTGCGCAGCCTGAGGAGCGCCCAGAGCCCCAAAATCAGGGAAAAGACATACAAGCTCAGCAGCCAGACCTGTCACCCTAAGCGACCACATGGCCCAGCCAGGCTGGCCCCTCCTTGGCACTGTTTCACCACCCACTTCCCCAGAGAGACCAACTCCCGGTCTGATCTTCCCAAATGTGGCAGACCTGGGACCTGCAGATTCCTACAGCAGCACAGCTGAGGTGTGGGCGTGGCTGGCAAGTGCCGCACAGGAGAACAAGTCTTTTTTTCCTTCTTCCCCTCACCCCCCACTTTTTTTTTTTTCTTTTTGTCTTTTTGAGACAGGGCCTCGCTATGCAGTTCAGGCTGGCCTTGAGCTTACTTTGTAGCCCAAATCAGTTTCACAATGATCCTCCTGCCTCGGCCTCCAGAGTACTGGGATTGCAGGCATGTGCCACCACGCCCAGCTCTTTTTTTTTTTTTTTTCCTTTTTAGACAGTGTCTCAGCATGTAATTCCGACTGGACTTGAACTCACTGTGCAACCCAGGCTGGCTTCGAACTGGCGGTGATCTTCCTGCCTCAGCCTGAGGTTATAGGCGTGTGCCATCACGCCCAGCTACTAACAGCACACTTTCTGCAAGTCAGGTGGCTCCGACCCCTGAAAGTGGAACTGTGTGGTGAGCTTGCCACTGAGTCCCAGACACACACACAGAGGGATCAAAAACTGAGTGGCACTGCTGCAACCAAGTGGCGCTCCTTGCATGGCCATCTGTGTATTTAGAGGAAGGTCCTCAGCCTCAGAACAGAGGTAGCACTGATGCTGCCCCGCCTCTCCCCAGTAGTAATGCACGGTCACCCAAGGGAACTGGAAATGAGGGGGTGAGCGCTCTGGAGATTTTATATTTTAGACAGTGTCTCAGTATGTAATTCCGACACATTTTATATTTTATATTTTTCTCCCCATTTGTTGTACAAAAAGTTCTCCGCATATTGCACAGGCTGGTCTCTACTTCCTCGGCTCAGGTGATCCTTCTGCCTTGGCCTCCTGAGTAGCTGGAACTACAGGTGCAAGCCTGGCTTTCCTTATTACTTTAACATTTTTTAAAATTCTTTTTCCCTTTTTTTTAATTTTTTATTATTATTATTATTTTTATTTATGTATTTATTTGTTTGCTTGTTCTGTTTGTTTGTTTCTTTATTTATTTATTTTGTGGCTGGCTCAGCCTGCCCTGGTGGTGGCGCTGGCGCAGCATGTGGTGCCGGGGATCGAACTGCAGTCCCCGCAGTTGCCTGAGCCCTCCTAAGCAGGCACTTTAGACCACTGAACCATCTCGCCGGCCCCTCTTTTTCCCTTTTTACTTTTGATGTTTGATAATTATTCATGACAATGTATTTCAGATAAACATTTTAAATTGCATACTAGCCATAATTTTAAAATTAACTCAGTCCAGATGAAAATAAATACCTTAGCATTCAGAATTGTTTGTCATTGAAAATGAAAATGTAAATTTCTGTATAGTTTGTTGTACAATTCATTAGATGGAAGTCTGCTGGGACTACAAACACAAAAGCTCAAGGACAAATTTCCGATTATAAAAGAAAGGCTTATTCCTTTTTTTTTTTTGGTTTGGTCTAGTCTGGTTTTTTGAGACACAGTCTCAAAGTGATCCTCCTGCCTCAGCTTCCAGCTGGGATAACAGGTGTGTACCACCATGCCAGGCTTGAGCTTCTTTTTTATTTCATTGTGTAAATTGGACATTGTGAGCACCAAATCACTGGGGTTTGTTGATTGCCACTGATTCATTAAAAGGCTGAAGCAGCTCAGTTTGAAAAAGCTGATATTCATAACCATGACTGTATCCTTTGGAACATTTTACACTTATGAAGAGATGTTTTCATTGAAAATATGCTAGACAGGGTGCACATAGCTCTGGGATCCTCACAGAGGCTGGTGACAGGAGTGGCTAGCTTCTTCCAGGAGCAGGACTCTGCACAGGACTCTGCTGGTCACATTCAACTGCAGCAGTTACTGTGTCAAGCGATGGATGCTTAGGGCCTGGTGTTGTAGGGATTTGGGGTTCCAGGACGTGGGGACACCTCTCATGCTGAGGCTTCTGCCTCAGACCAGCGTGCTGGCTGCATCCCAACAGGGCATCCTGAGCTGCTTCTACTGAGCGGGGAGGTCACATCTGCCTCAGTCCTGTGCTGACCTGGTGGTGGCTGGGAGCTGGGCCTAGAACTGTCACTGCCTGCTCTCAGTCAGGCAAACCCCGCATGGCAAAGCGATGCAGCATTGCTTCTGACATGGGGAGGGCGTGTCCCACATAGGCGTGTGTCTCTGCAGACCCAGCGTGGGCTCTGGGCCATAGGAGAGGGCATTAGGGGCCACAGGGCCACAGCAAAAGGCGCAGGGCCTCATGGTGTCTGTGAAGGCTTTCAGGGTGGTGCTGTCAGCATCAGCCCACTGGCCAAGGGTCTGACTGGGGTTCAGACTAGGAGTGTGAAGGGGCCAGGGCAGGACAAGCCTAAGGGCTGACTCCCCCAGGATACCCTGCGCTGTGTTCCCAGGTGTCCCCCAGAGCTCATGCTGGAGAGCCAATGGCTCAGAGTGTTGAGTGTGGTCGGGCTTGAGGCAGTGAGCAGTTCACGGGGGCTGTGCCCATCAGTGGGTGAAGCCATTGCCTGCCCTGCTCCGTCACCTCACCGTCCACCTCCCAGGCCCTCTGTCACACCTCCATGAAGGGATCACCTGGCACAGAGGCCCTGCCAGATGCTAGTGCCACGCTCTTAGATGTGCTGGCCTCCCAAACTGTGAGCCAAGTAAATTTCTGTTCCTTATAAATTACCCAGTGTGTGGTGTTTATATTTTGAACCAAGGTCTTCAGTATACAGTCCAGTTCAGTATACAGCCAACTTGTGGGCTGTCCTCTACCTTGAGATCCTCCTGCTTTAGCCTCCTAAATGCTGGGATTATAAGGTACACACTACCATGTTGGCCATGTTTTAAACTCTCTCTCTCTGTCTCTCTCTCTCTGTCTCTCTGTTATGGCCAGCTCAGCCTGCCCTGGGGGGTGGGGCTGGTGCAGCATGTGGGGCCGGGGATCGGCAGTTGCCCAAGCTTGCCTAAGCGGGCACTTTAAACTGCTGAGCTATCTTGCTGGCCCTGTTGGCCATGTTTTGTTAAAGGTATATAAAAACAGACGAAGACAGCCCAGATAGCTCTCAGATACCTCACAGTGCAGGTCCAAATCTGGATTCAGCTCTGCCCCCCAACTTGCTCCTCCAGCCGGGCCCACCTTGTCTCACCCAGGCATTCCCCAGCCACCACGTTCTCTCAGACACTGGCCCATTCTGGCCCTTGTACATCTCTAACTACCCCTTCTACTCTCCTGTAACAATTCTGTCACAGCTCTGACCTCTGTCCTGTCCCTGAGCTCCTGAAAGAGGAATATGACCTGGATATTTCCTTCAAGCAGGAGCCGCCATCTGGTAACCTTTGTGCAGTCTCCCTGATATGGTTTATGTCTAGTTGTTCCCCCAAAGTCTCAAGCAATCATGGGGCAGGGACTTCTAGAGTTTGAGACTTGAGTCATGATCCACTGGGATTATGTGTTTTAGTACGGATGGGTTTATGGGTCTGAGTCCTTCTGGGATTATGGGTGTGGCGTAAGGCGGATAGGTTGAGGCAGAGAGCCTGAATGTAATATAAAGAGAAACAGACAGACAGATGCTGGCTGTTGCTCTCTGCGCCCTGGTTGGTCAGTTGCCTCTGTTGTGGTTGTTGCTGTTCTGCTGCCATGAACTGGATGCTCTCTGCCCTGTTCCACTCAGCCTTGCGCCAGCCGAATATGAACTGAAACCTCCAGCAACTGTGAGCTAAATAACCTTTCCTTCCTTCATTTTGAGTGTTGGTATTTGTCCCAGCAACAAGTAAAAAGTAACTAAGCCACTCCCTCATACTGTGAGACACAAGGCTGCAGGGCCCAGTGTTGTCATGGTCACTGCTCTGTCCCCAGCACTGAATGGCACAAGGCCAGGCACACTGATGAAGCTCACTGGATCTTTACTTAAAGCATACAAGGGTCCCCGCCCCAGTCCCATCCCCTACAAGAATCCTCCATACTCGGGAACTGGCTAAAAGCCAGGTGTGGTGGTGCACACCTGCAATCCCACAACTCAGGAGGCTGAGGCAGAAAGATCACTGGGAGTTCAAGTCCAGCCTAGGCTATGCAGTGAGTTCGAGGTCAGGCTGGACTAGAAACCCTGCCTAAAAGTATTTTTAAAAAGGGTTTCTAATAACAGTAACAAAGCAAAGCGCTGAACTATAAAATACAGAGTCCCTCCCCTCCCCTGTCCTCACAGCAGCCCTCCTCACCGTCAGCTCCCTGGCATCCCATCATGAGCTCTCTCTGTCGCTGCCCCTATTCATAGCTATTCCCTCCAGCCCCCACCCCCACTCTAAGTGAGAACTACTCTCCCCAGGGCAGGCCATCCTCACCCCCACCCCATGACACGGGTCCGCTGCACATGTCCTATCCCTGGATGTACTTTTGTGGGTCCTGCAGCTCCTATCATGGCCAGGAAGCAACCTTGCAGCTCCCCTGCACCCACCGTGGGCCTCAGCACCCTACCACATTGTCGGGTGTGAACACTGGGGCTATTTGTGCTCATAATGAGCTCCCTTTCCCACTGTACAAAGGATGAGTCAGACAAGTGCAAATGAGTACTCCAGGCCACAGGAAACCACGCCAGTGCCGGGTGACCAGAGAGGCCCTCTGGGGCACTGCCCGCAGGCCTGTGTGCATGTGCTGCCCGGCACAGACTCTTCGCCTCCCCAGGCCACCCTGCTGTCCTCCTCCTACTGCACCGTGCCGGTGCAGCTCTCTCCTCTTTCCTGTGCCCTACATGAGTAGCCATACCTGCCATCAAGCCCAAGTTGGTCCCAAGTCTATGGGCAAGGGACAGCTCTTCTCTACACCTCAGGTCCTCCTGTGCAGGCTGCGCCCTTCCCCCGTGTGACAGCCCTGCTGAGGGCAGGCTGTGGCATCACCTCTCAGTTCAAGGCCAGGCTTTGTACAGAATCCTGGATATAAATTCACTGTACTTTTCTTCCACGGCTACGGACTCACAAGCTCCAGACTTCTGCCCCAGAACATGCAACGCTACAGCCCACACCACAGACAGGCTTCCTGTGTAGCCCAGACTGGGCTCAAACTTGCACTGATCCCCCTGCCTCAGCTTCCCGAGTGCTGGGATTATAGGCATGTGTCTGGCCACCAGCATTGCTATGAGTATGTCATACATGTGTTACAACACTCAAAAAATGCTCAAACATCACACAGCCCAAACAATGTCATATAAAGTACATTCGTCTTAGATGGCACTCTACTGAGGGATGACAAATTTAGGTAAGTTTCCTTACATTATTTAATATAATGATGTCATCATGATTGTTACGCTAAAATGTTATGCTGCCCTTGATCTTAAGCTTTCTCAGTGAAGCTTTACAACTGTTATCTGTTGACATTCTTCAGGGATTAGATTTGTAAGATAATCATAATTGGTAAGAAAATTTACAGACTCCTGGTCATACCATACTATATATCTCAAGGTGCTTGATATCTATAGAAGATCATCTAAGATCTCTGTATGACCATAACTATTGCTCCCACTGCAGTTCTGCAGTTTGATTGATCTCCCTGATTTAGAAGCTAGAGTTGAAAGTAACTGGACTAGAACCAGGAGTGATAGCACATGCCTGGGATCCCTGCACTTGGGAGGCTGAGCCAGGAGGATCTCTGCAAGTTTGAGACCAGCCTGGGGACTACAAAAGTGAGCACAAGGCCAGCCTAAACTGCATAGTGAGATACTGTCTGGAAAAAAAAAAAAAAAAAGTAACTAGACTAAGAGGACAGCCAATATTTGAGCCCCTAAGGTCAACAAAAATCCAAAACATGATAAGACCTTTTTCTACAGAATCAACAACTTTGGTGAGTGCCCTACACCCGTGAACAGGGAGATTGTTGGACACCTCAGAGGACAGGAGTCAACTAATGCACGGTGTGCTAAAAAGAAGGGTCACAAGCCATGCTTTGGCCACATGGTCAAGAAAGACCATGACTCATGCTGGTGGCTGACCCTGTCAGGGTCCTCTTATCAAGAGGAACCAAGAGAATCTGAACATGGTTCCAAAAAAAAAAAAAGCCTGAGAATCCTTGACTGACCTTGATAGATAGCAAGAGGTTAATTTTTTTTTTTTAATTTTTGATTAACGTAGGTCTCACTTTAGCTTGGTCTTGAATACCCAGAAGAAAAGTATAAGCAAAATATATTAAAGCAACCACACTATAAGTTCAACGTAAAAAAAAACTGGCTCCACTCACTGACCCCTGCTGATAGTTTCCAGTGACACCCATAGACAGGCTTAGAAGCCAGCTGGTCACAACTGCTACTCCAATCCCTTAAGAAGAGTGTCTGGACGCGGCTCCTCCCCAGTCTGCCTTTCCATTGTACTGCTCCAGCTTTGGTGGTACAGGCTTTAACCTCTTGGTAAAGTGTGTTTATTTTCACTTAATTCCCATCATACAGATGGAACTAAAATAAAAGTGCCTGGGGGCCACACAAAATCTGCTCAGGGAGTGCATACGCTATACTTCGTGCACCACACGCTGTACTTTTATTTCTAGATCATCCTGGTAATTTAACTGCAGCTCTGCAGGAGATAAACACAGAGGTTCAGGCAGCACAGCATCTGCCATAGGACCCCACAGAGTTCATAAGACTCATGGAGACCCACTACCCTATCTTAGATTCTCCCCTTTTTACTAGCCTATATATTATTGCTATACCTCAGCAATCTGTTTCAAAGATTGCTCACCAACAGGATTGCAACCCTTTCACAGGTAGCTGATACAAGACAACTGTTAACACAGTCCTCCTTCAATTCAGACGAAACCCTGTCTACGACCTCCCTAAACAGCATAAGGTAGATAAGGAAGTGTACTGTTTTCCATCTAACCTCTGAGTCTGGCATAAAGGAACACAACCACCACATTCTGGCCGATCAGAGACCCCTGGAGCGCCCCTCCCACCCAGTACAGTGGCACCTACTAACTCCCAACGTTATCAACTCCTCCTTACTGCACCTTCCCACGCTTTGAGCCTGCACACCTGGCAGGTAGCCACGGCCCTTCCGCTAAGCTCCACACCCCGCATGGCCCTACAGAAGACCCCAGGGCCTGTACAAGACTGCTTTCTGGTCTTTGGTGTCAGAGCCGTCCTCATACCTGCCCACTGCACTTGCAGCTCTGTTTCTCATTCTTTTTCCTAACAGAGACACCAAAATTTAACTTTTGGCTATTACTGAATGCTAGGTTATGGGTATTCTCTAATTTTTTCTTGCTTTTATTTTTTAATGTCTAGAATGAATACGGATCACTTTTCTGTCTTTATAAATAAGAACCTAATGAAAAATACAAATCTTCGCGCCAGACATGGTGGTACATGCATGCCCTCCAGCACTTGGGAGGCTCAGGCAGGAGGATCACAGTGAGTCTAAGGCCAGCCTGAAATACAGAGTGAGACCCTGCCATCAAAAAAACCAAACAACTGCAGCTCTTGGCAACATAATTCCAATTGTAAGAATTGGTAGGGGCTAGGGAGATAGCTCAGAGACTTAAGCACCTGCCTAGCCAAGTGCAACATCCTGAGTTCCATCCCAGATACAAGAAAAAAAAAAAAAGAAAAAGAAAAAGAATTGGTAATGTTTTCCAACAAAGGAAGCTGTGGATTTGTTGAATGACTGAGACACAGGCAGACCCTCCCTCCCATTCCTTTGTTATATTTAAAGAGTTTCCTCCTTAAATGTGGTGAGGAGGCACTCTGCACTCAGCCACCCAGTGGGGGCATGTGAGTCGTGGTCACCCTGAGCAGCCAGCTCACAGGACTGGAAGGTCGCATGAGCAAGGGTCACAAGTAACCTGTGGGGCCACAAGCACCCAAGTAGTACAAGATGCAATTTGGCAGCCCACTCTTTTGTGGCCCAGTGGCTAGGCCTCCAAGGCAAATGGCCCCGGGGATGACTTGCTTCTGGGAGGTCATCAGGAGGTCAGGATCAGAGGCCTGCCCACGTTCTCGAGAAGCTGCGCAGCTGCAGAGTGGGTGCACACAGTCCTAAGAGCCCCACAGGGTGGGCCTTGTCGGCAGCCAGGAAAATGGGGCACGGGGCCTGCTTAGCTGGAGGACCTGGCTCCTCATCTTTCAGATACTGTGGCGCCCACCTCTCCCAGGGACCCTAATGCAGTTGCCATGGCAGGGCCAAACTTGCCGCCCATGCTCCTCTCCCTCGAAGCCCCTTGCCGCTGCCCCCCCCAGCCACTCTGTCAGGTGCGGCCTGTGTTCTACCCAAGCCAAAGATCTGGGGGTCAGCAGAGGGGCGAGGCAGTGGGATGTGGGGGACTTCCTGGGGGTGAGACCCACAGGAGTACCAGAGGCGTGAGGGGTTTGGGGGTACCACAAACTTGGGAGAGCATTTTTAAAAATAATTGCAAGTAAATTACAAAATGAATTTTATTTACCATGACTAGCATTTCTTTAAAGAATTTAAAAATAAACACTGTGAAAGTCCATTAGTATATAATTCTAGAAAATGCAAGTCACAAGCCAGCAGTGCAATGTCATATGTGGTTAGGGTTAGGCCCAGGGCGCGATGACAGACACAGGATACTCTGCGGGTGAGGGTAGTGATGGCTCATGGCGCACGCGTCTATCAAAACTTATCTTAGCATGCACAGGCCTGGGGTTCCATCCCCAGCACGGCAGAGCAAAAAACCTTGACAAATTATAGCCCTAAAATATGTATAGCTTATTGTGTATCCGTTATATCTCAATAAAGCCATAGAAAATAAAGATAAAAGAAACATAAGAGCTGGGCACAGCAGCACATGCCTCTAATCCCAGCATATGGATTTAGCTGAGGCAGGAGGACTGCTTTGAGTTCAAGGCCAGCCTGAATTACATAGCAGGACTCTTTTTTTTTTTTTGGTGGGTCCGGAGTTCGAACTCACAACCTTGCACTTGCCAGGCAGTCACTTGTGCTGCGGAGCTATCTCCCCGGCCCCCAAGACTCTTTCTTAAAAGGAAGAAATAGAAGAAACAGAAAATAAAACAGAACAAGCCAGCCAGGGAGGAAGATGGGTAGGCATTAGTTGGGTATCAAAGATGAATAAGACAGGGGCCAGTGAGATAGCCCTTCCCTGGTCTCCTGGCCACAGCCACAGGTCTGCAGTGGGGAGATGGGGTCCACTGTGGCTGCTCAGCGGGAAACCACCTGACTGCCGCAAATGCTCATCCTGGGTGTCAGGTGATGGCCACACGGCTGGCATTAGTGATCTGCCAGACAAAGTGCTAAATGATCCTCCCCAGCCGCCCTGCTATGCAGGCCTGGGATACAGAGAGAGGCAGCCAGCGTGTACACCTGTCACCTGGGATGGGCAGGGTGCAAGTGGGCACAACCAGCCCCAACAGCAGCTGCTGCAACCACCAGTCCTCTAGCCCGTTTGGGTAGGGACACTGGGGCCCTCCAAGCCACAGTTCCTGTTACCAACTGTGCATGTGACAGTTTCTTGGCCTCCATATGACATCATGCTGACGGTTCTCCAGCGCAGTGCCTATCAGTTGGTGACCTAGCTCCCCAAGACCCAGGCGAAAGCCAGTTCCTCCAGCCTCTCCCGTGGCCATGTAGCCAAACTGGCTGCACTGAGTAACTGTTTTTCGGCTTGAGATGCACCAAGGCTAAGACAGAGTGACAGCTGGGCCAGTGGCTATGGCAAGGACAACGGCCTGACCTGACCTGAGACCATGGAGGGCGAGCAAGGGGCTCCAGAAATAGTGCAGAGTTGAGTGCCATGTGGGAACAGGCCTGTCCTCAGAGCCAAGGATGCCCTGGTGGTTCCCAGAATCCTCTCCTGCCTTGTGAACATGAGGGAAGATCTCGCCACTCTATCCAGCCCAAATTTTTGGTATTTTTTTGTTTTTGTTTTTGTTTTTAAGGTAGGGTCTCACTATGTAGCCCAGGTTGGCTTTGGCCTTGGAGTGATCCTCCTGCCTCAGCCTCCCTAGTGCTAGGATTTCAGGCATGTGCCACTGCACCAGGGTAGCCCAAGTCTTTTTGAGACTTTTTTTTGACTAGCTGAGGGTGCCTTAAGGGTGGGTCTGGTGTGGAAAATGAACTGAACTGAACTGCATAGCAAGACCCTATCTCAAAAAGCCAAAAGAAAAAACTATCCTAAGCCGGGTGCAGTGGTGCACACCCATGACTCAGTGTTTAGGGAGGCTCTGGCAGGAGAGCCTCAAGTCCAAGTTTTGAGACCTTGTCTCAAAATATATTCAAAAAGACTAGGACGTCACTCGGTGGTAAAGCATTGCTGGATTCATCCTAGGTACTAACAAAAAAAAAAAAAAAAAAAAGTACACTCACAGCTGCCTGTAATCCCAGGAGGCTGAGGGCTGAAAATTCAAACCCAGCCTCAGAAACTCTGTAGGATCTTGCTTCAAAAAGTACAGGGGATATAATTTAGTACTCTCTGGGGTCAATCCCCAGTAGCACTGACTGAATGGATGATGAATGAATGAATACAAAATAAAAATAAAAACACAGAAAGGGCTGGGGATAAAGCTCAGCACTATGGGACCAGGAGATAGCTCAGTAGCATAAGCGCTTGCCTGACAAGTGCAATGGCCTGAGTTCAATCCCTGGTTCCACCAAAAAAAAAAGCTCAGCACTAGGGCGCTTACCAATCAAATGCGAGGTTCTGGGTTTAGTCCTCAGTATAACATGTGCACGTGCATGCGTGTGTGTGTGCGCGCGTGCGCGCGCACACACACACACACACAGAGGCACATTTTCACTAGAAACTAATAGGGTGGATAGGGCAGATGTGCTGGCACATGCCTGTAATCCCAGCAACTGAGAGGCTGAGTCCAGAAGATCACTTTGAGTTTGAGGCCAGTTTGGACTACAGAGTATGACTCTGTCTCAAAAAAAAAAAAAAGGTAGCTCAGTGGACAGTGGACTAAAGTGCCTATGGCAGGCACCTGGGTTCAATCCCAGCACCTCATGCACTGCCCCCAGGTATGCTGAACTGGCCACCAAGACTGGGTGTGGTGACATAAACCTGTAATCCCAATGCTGGGGAGGCTGAAAGCAGGAGGATCACCACAAGTCCGAGCTACATAGTGAGACCCTATGACAACCATATACATGAAAAAATAAAAGAGCGATGTGGGCAGGAGGTGGCATTGCTGCCATCAGTATTTCTAAGTGCTCCTTTGAGGTCCCAGAAGGTATCCACCTGGGATAACGCACCATGGTACCATAGCGGTTTTCTTTCCTGGGGTAGAACCTGGAAAGGGAAGGAAGAGAAGAGGGAGGGAGGAGGAAGGGCATGAGAGCGGACTGGCCCAGAGGCCCTCCAGCAGCCACAAGTTTGGGAAGGACCCCCTTAAAACCTGTGGTGGAGGTGGTGGGGCCCAGGGACCACGTAGTGTGAAGGCTGCCTGCCACGTGCGGGGGACTGGGAGACAGGAAGCGGCAGTCGCTGTGCTGGCACAAGTAGGAATAACCTAAATGAGCACGCGACGAGTTCGTCTCCTCAGAGCCAACTCCCTGCACCGCGCCTAACACAGCACATGCCTTCTCCGTTGCCCTCAAGCCTCCTGCTTCATGTTTCTTTGGGCTTCACTACCACTCAATCTGTCATGTGTTACTTTTTGGCTTATGCTGTCTCTCACTGAGAGAGTCTGAATGCAAAGAGGCAACAGGAACTTGGCAGCCTCTGTGTTTCCAGTGCCTGGTGAAGAGCAGACAGTCACTAAATATTCCTAATAGGCAGGGAGAAGGAGGAAGGCAGACGCACAGCCAGAGATGGAAAACCACTTTCGCCATATTCCCTCTCAGACCACACCGCTTGGGCTTTCTACCAGCGCATAATTACTGATCTTAAATTAGAAATCAATAACAACAACATGCCTGGCACCATGGCGCACGCCTGTAATCCCAGCAAGACCGAGGTAGGGGGTTTGTTGAAAGTCTGAGGCCAGCCTGAGCTACAAAGTGGCCTCAAAGCCAACTTGAACTACGTAGCCAGACCCTGTCTCAAAAAGATTAAAAAAAAAAAAGGACCACGAGAACAAAAGTTAGACATGCAGTTTACGTGGTTTGACTCCACTTATAGGAAGTTTAACAACAGGCAGAACAAAGCAATAGCAGAGAAGCCAGAGCGGCGGGGTGAGAGAGGTGTGATGTTGATGTTCACGCTGCACTGAGAGCAGGGCGTGTATAACTGTAAGCTTCGTATCTGTCCTTGGCCTGACAAGGGGTCCTGCATCGTAACAGAGAATACTCGCATGGAAAATCTAATACAATAACCACGTGCAAATGGAGGCCACTGGGAGGCCATGGAGTTCACTTTCGCCCTGTGTCACCTTGCGTCTCCCTTAGAGCTACTTCCTTACCCATACAACTGGGATAATCATAAAGTCCCTAATGAGATGGCCCGGATCATTTGTCCAGCTAATGGACAGCATATTAAATGAACATTATTGTTGTAAGTTAATAAATTACCCAGAATAAACACAGCTCCCAGTCAGTGTAGCCCTGATTACCCTTTGGGGATGTGTTTCTCTCTAAGCATGACAGCGTTGTGGCCACCTCAGCAGGGTGGGGTCTTCCTTAGAGCAGCTGGCCCAATGACCTTCTCTCCTCTGTACCCCAGTACCCCAGGACTGCACTGACGCACAGCACAGCAGTGACCAGGGAGGCTCCCCACCCCCCACGCTTGTAGTTCAGAAGGTGCTAACCTCCCCCCACCTGCCTAGCCAACTGGAGCACAGCATCCACTGGGCCACAGTGATTGGTGGAGGGATGGGGGCGTGGCACTAGGCTGGGTCGCTGAGAATGAGCTTGAGAACCAGGCAGAAAGCGCTGGGTACCTCCCTGTGCCCTGGATGGCTGCTATGCAGGTAACTGATGCCCTCAAGTGTGGGCGAGATAAGCAGGGAGCGTTTCCTGTTTGGTTGACCACTGAATTACTCTGCTTCCTAGAACAGTTCCTGGCACACTGCAGGTACTAAATGCAGATTTGTTGCCAGGTGTTGTGCACGCCTGTAACCCCAGCACTCAGGAGGCTGGGGCAGGAGGATCGCTGTGAATGTGAGATCCAACTGAACTACAGGAGTGAGTTCACGGCCAGCCTGCACTACACAGCGACACCTTGTCTCAAACAAAACAAAACCAGAGATCTGTCAAGTGAGAGAGTGAATTACACAGGCTCCTAAATCGAGGAAGCAGGGCCACACCCCAGAGAATTCCACCTCTACTTCCCACCCAGACCTTGAGAGAGAAACCAGCCAACAAAGATGCTAAGTGTGTTTGTTATCTGCACAGCTCCTGATAATCCCCAATAGGGTTCAATCCTGGCTCTGCCATTTATTTACTCTGGTCATGGCAAGATCAGAAACAACAAGGCATCTCCATGTCCTCCTTTACAAAATGGGAAACATGTGTCCTGGTAGCAGGGCTGCTGGCTCATTCCAGGGGTGTGCGTGACCCTAAGCCCTCCGATGAGGGGCTCAGCACGGGAGCTTGCGGGACTGGCATGGCGGGGGAGCCTAGAGCATCAAGATAAACCTGCAAACAGGCAGGCCTGGGAGCCTGGCTCCATCGCAGCCCACTGCGTGTCCTCGGGCAGCCTTCTCACCAGCCCTGCCACTGATGTTGATCTGCTCATGGGGTGTGATGGGGACGAACTGCACATGTGAAGACCTGAGACAGCCCTCTGCCCACACGTGAACTCCACCGGCCCTGCCTCCCTCAGGCAAGACTCTGTCAGTCCAGGACTTAGCATCACCTGAAAAAGGAGTTTTGCCTGCCCCCTGGGAAGGGGAAAAGCACCCTGCTTAGAGATCTACAAGCTCTTTGGGGACCATAAAAGCTGCCTGGACACAAAAGGGCAGAGTCTCCAGGTGCCAGATGAGACCACTAAGCCACCAAATTCACCACAGATATGCCTTCTTAGAGGTTTACTATAAAGCCAACGAAAGATTTGACTTGAGGTTTGATTAAGCCCAGCTTTATTGCCTGGGCTTCCAAATAACCAGATGACTAACAACCCCAGTCAACTCTACAGAAGGCCTCTGGCGCCCTCCTGCGGGCACCTCATCCCCAAGGAGGGCCCGGGGTGTGCAGCTCGACACGGGCGCCCCCTACTGTCCTCTCAGTGTATTGTGCAGCGCCCGGGCAAGTGGATTCTGGTATTTCTCCCACACACCAACCAGGCTCAACCTCTACTACCTGCAGATTTCATTGTGCACCTGAACAAATTCCAGCCAAGTCCTCTGCATAACGGAGGTGAGCCTGGAAGGTGGGTGGCACATTTTAATTTCTTCTGCGTTAGGTCTTTGCCAGCTGTGAGAGCCATAATCACACCAAGCATTTCTAAATTAACAGCCTGGGGCAGGGCATAAATAAATTTTAAAACTTATATTGAGACAAGGTCTCACTAGGTCACTGAATTTCCCAAGATGGGCTTGAATTTGCCATCCTCCCAGAAACTGAATCCCTTGGGGCTGAGGAGATAGCTCTGTGGCACAAGTGCCTGCCTGACAAGTGCAAGGTCATAAGTTTGAACCCCAGTCCCACCAAAAAGAAAAAAGAAATCAAACCCCTAGCCCCTGCCTCTGCTTGTAATCCACTGAGCAATTTGGCCAGCCCAATGCTAGCACTTCAGATGACTAGTAAATAATCACCTCTTGCTGAGTGTGGTGCCTGGCACCTGGAATCCCCGCACTTGGGCTGAGGCAGGAGACTCTCCATGAGTTCCAGGCCAACCTGGGATACATGTGTCCAAAGCCAGCCTTCACTACTACACAGTGAGACCCTGTCTCAAAACAAATAAACAAACTACATATCTATATCTATATTATGGCCAGCTCAGCCTGCCTGGGGGGTGGGGGCTGGCGCAGCATCTGGTGCCAGGGATTGAACCGCTGTCCCTGTGGTTGCCTAAGCTTGCCTAAGCAGGCGCTTTAGACTGCTGAGCCATCTTGCTGGCCCAAACAATGTATATATAAATCTACATGGACATAAAGGGGAAAATGTTCAAAATGTTTTCTCTGTAGGAAAGTATGCTAAAAACGTTTGGAGGTCACCAGAAGCATCATAGTTGTGACATAACAGAACTGATGTGACACTCAGGAGATTATAAATAGACTTGGGGACGTGAAGTTCAAACTCTGGCACATGTGAAAATCCATCCTGAAGATTATTAAAAATAAATATCTCGCTGGGTATGGTAGAACATGGCTATAATTCCAGCACTCGAGAGGCTGAGGCAAGAGAATCACGGGCAGTTCTAGGCTAGCCGGAACTACACAGTGAGGTCCTGCCTCACAAGACTCCAAATACACTCTCTGTTTCTCTCTGTCTCTCTCTCTCTCTCTGTCTCTGTCTGTCTCTCTCTCTCTGTCTCTCTCTTTGTCTGTCTGTCTCTCTCTCCCTCCCCTCCAGTTCTTCCCAAGGTACTGAGTTTGGGCCCTTGGACCTGCCACCTTTCTGCGCACAGCTGTGTTTAATCAGGAGTTTGGCGGTTTCATTTTCGGGGGTGGAGCCCAGGCCTTTATCGCTGAGCATGCGCTCTACCAGGGTGCTGCAACCAGCCAAAGCCTTTCTATTGATCTCGGATCCCAACTGTTTTATCACTTCTAGAAGTTATTTTTGGTTCTTTTTAAACTTCCTGGGGCTGGGGAGATAGCTCAGTGGAATAAGTGCCTGCCTGGCACGCACAAGGTCCTGAGTTTGAATCCTGGCAACACCAAAAAATAAAATAAATAATAAATGCACTTCCTGTCAGGGCTTGGGGAGATAGCTCAGAGGCATGAGCACCTACCTGGCAAGTACAAGGATCCATGTTTGATCCCTAGGCCCACCGGCCCACCTCAGGTCCCACAGATCCTCTACAGATCCCACAGGCATGTTAGTGCATGCCTGTAATTCCAGCACTCGGGGAGGTTGAGACAGGGGATCTCTGCAAGTTTGAGACCAGCCTGAGGACTAACAAAGTGTGCACAAGGCCAGCATATACATATATTTCCCAGCAGTTTTTTTAAAACTTTATTATTTATGTTATGGCCAGCTCAGCCTGCCCTGGGGGGAACTGTGGTCCCTGCAGTTGCCTAAGCAGCGCTTTAGACAGCTGAGCTATCTCGCCAGCCTCCTTGTTTTTTTTATGATGCCTTTCACTTATCCTTTTAATCTGTCAACTTAGGTACATATTTTAGGTCCACATCCAGTGACTTCCAGTGAGCAGAGACCAGCTGTGTTCTGGCTCCACTCCCTCACCACTATTCCATCCAACCGCCATGTGCCAGGGCATGCAGGCTGGTAGAAGAAACGGCCCAGGTTTGGGCACAAAGGGCACTGGGCACAACAGAAGAAGGATCCTTCTTAGCCTGCTCTGTGCAGAACACAATTCAGGCTCTGAGCCCACATAAGGCACAGTGGGTGCCACAAATTCTCCGAGGACTCTGTCCTTCCACCGAGCAGAGGCTGTGCGCCTCAAAAGACAGTATGTCTAGTGAGATCCAGGTCACAAGCACTTCCTGTACAGCTTCCCTCTGTGTGTGTGTGCGTGTGTGTGTGTACACATGTATGCATGCACGTGTATTACTGAAGAATTACTTCTCACTGCACTATATTCCCAGCCCCCCACCCCCCATTAAATGGTACCAGGGATCAAACTCAGGACCTTGTGCTTGCTGGGCAGGCGCTTATGCCACTGAGCTATATCCCTGGCCTGTTTTGTTGTTTTTGAAACAAGGTTTCACGGTACTTTAGGCTGGTCTTGAACTCACCATGTAGCCTAGGTTGTTTTCAAACTACCAGTCCTCCTCCTGCCTTCCCTGTAGTGGGACTACAGGTGTGCACCACCACTCCCAGCTTTATTTTTTATTTTGAGACAGGGTCTAAGTCCCTAAATTGCCCACACTGGGCTCGAAACTTGTGAACCCTCCTGCTCCAGCCTGCCAGAGCGTTAGGGTTGCAAGTGTTCACCACCATGCCCCGCTGGATAATGTCTGTAGGTGGCACCTTCATGACTGAATCCTGGTGGCCTCATAAAAAGAGGGACCCACACCAGATGCACAAACACAGACCCCTCTGCTATGTGATGCCCTGGGACCTGCCAGTTAGAGGCCAACACCAGAGCCAGTTGCCTCTGAGCCTCCAGAACTGTGAGATAACTAAGCTTTCTTTTTTTTTTTTTTTAAATAAGTCTCTCTTCTTTTGTTTTTAAATTTATTTAGTAGAGGGTCTACAGGGTCTCACTACACAGATAAGACTTGCAGTGACCCTCTGATTTTCAGCCTCTCAAGAGCTGGGACTACAGGCATGCGCCACCACACCCAGTCTCAATTGCCATGGGGGGTGGGGGGGCTGGCATACATGCCAGAAATCAAACCCGGTAAGCATCTCATAAAGTTTTGGGGCCAGGGGAAGATAGCTCAGTGGAATAAGCACTTACCTGGCAAGTGCAGGTCTTGAGTTCAATCCCTGGTACCACAAAAAAAAAATAAAGTTTCCAGCCTCAGTGATCTCTTTTTGTTGTTGTTGTTATTTAGAGAATACAAAATAGTTATTTAAAAAAAATTAAGAGAGTACAGAATAGGAATTTAACAATGGATGCTATATTGTATAATGTCGCCTTCAAATTATTCAGAGTAGGGGCCAGCGACATGGCTCAGTGGTCTAAAGCACCTGCTTAGAAAAGCCTAGGCAACTGCAGGGACCACGGTTGGTCCCTGGCACCACACGCTGCGCCAGCTGCAGGGCAGGCTGAGCCAGCCATAATATAAATCAATCAATCAATAAAGTTGTTTGTTTAAAAAAAATTATTCAGAGTATCAGATGTAAGCATGCAAAAGAAATTAAAAAGGACAAGAAAAAATAAATTAAGCATCAACTGCTCCCCTCTGTAGTCCAGCAGTTATCAACGGAGGCGTTATCCAAGCTCAGTGATCTCTTTGAAGTAA
>PVKN010010785.1:0-22296 GCA_004027915.1 Capromys pilorides
TTTATCATAGGACGCAACATCAGTAGGGACTATTGCGTGTTTATATACACTAATACTGGATAATACAGAAAAGATTATGAAATAATTCCAATAGTGATAGCATCAAAAAGTGCAATATTTGGAAATTAATTCCACCAAAGACATAAAAGACTTGGGAAAAAAATTACAAAATGTTATTGAAAGTAATTAAATTACTGTAGGAGGAAGCACATCCCATGTTCATGGATGGAGGACTCAACATGGTGGCATTTTCCCATAGTTCTCCTAAGCAGGAGCCAGCAGGGTCCCTACCAAAGTGTCCAAGGATTCATCGTGTTAGTAGGCAATCTGTCCACAGACTCATGTGGAGTCTGAAGGGATCTTGGACAGCCAAGATCACCAGAAGAAGGACACAAGCTGCAGTGACTGGAGCAGAGAAGAGTCCTGCAAGGACAGGGCCCAGAGGAATGCATCCTGGAGACTGCCTCTAGGACCGCTACCGCGCTCTCTGAGAGTGGCCTACAGGTCAGCCAGATAGCTCAGTGGACTAAAGCACCTGCTTAGGCAGGTGCAGAGTCTGGGTTAGAACCCTGGCATGCTTTGCTGGCCCCACGCCCGGGGCATGCTGAGACTGTAACTGAGACTAGGCGTGGTTGAGTTTACTGAAAAAAAAAAAAAAAAAAGGTCTAAGAGCAGGCTTCTTCCTCTCTGAGCAGTACTTGGGCTGCACAGATAGTGCCAGGAATTGCAGTGGTGTCCACACACGAAAGAGTGAGCTTGGATTCGTACCTAACAGCACCTGCAAATCTTGATAAAAAAATAACAGTGTGTAAGTTCTAAAACCAGTAAATATGATAACTAAATGTTTTGTCAAAGTGAAGAGGAAATGACAACGTCCGTTGCTGCTAGTGACGTGCCTCAAAAGTGTTTAAAGGAGTCTTTAAAGAGAAGGAAAATAGTGAAATCAGTGCCTCAAAACCATCCCAGGGGCTCAGCAGGGACCAGGTTCTCCGGGGCCCTGCAGTGAATGGGAGCGCAGGGCTGCTCTGAGTGGGGTGGTGGTGATGATGGGGCTCCGGGAGCCTGCCCACCTCCCAGGAAGCGGGCGGCCACCACGAGGCCTGGAAGGAAACGGGCTGCAATTGGATTTTCTGCTTGTGCTTGCTTTTGAGTGAAGAAGCAAGCTACAGAGAAGGCATAATGGACTGCCCTGGACAGGACGCAGAGGAATCGGGAACTCCATGGGTTGAGTGGGAGAAACCAGGCCAGTGGTTCCTCTACAGCTCTTCAGTCGCTGCTGGAAGCAGCAGAACAGAGCAGCAGAGGCAAATCCACCCACATCCGCTCCTGCTGGCTCCAAGCGGGGGAGGACCTGCACCACGCTGGCCGGGAAGCTGGCGTGCACAGCTCGGAGGGCTCTGTGCCCAGGAGGAAGGCCACTCCCTTGGAGACAGGGCCCACGGCAATGTCCCCAGGATCCTCTTCTGGCTGGGCACTGGGCACCAACATCAGAGGCAGGGGGCCCCAGTTCTGGGTCTTCAGAGGGCCAGGAGGCAACACCTCTGGGCCACTGGTCCCTCAGCTCATCCCTGGGTGGTGTGGGCCCGTCTGGGGCCAACACCATGGAAGCCACAGCGAGAAGCCACAGGGGCAAACATGGTCATGAAAGAGCTGATGGCCACTGCCCTGGCAACAGCAAAACATTCACTGGTTGTCCACCAAGGCTCTGGCTCCAGGAGCACTGACCAGATGGGCTGTCGTCCTGGATCTTCATGACCCAGGGCCAGGAGTGCCCACCTGTCCATGCCCACCCTGCCCTCCCCCAGGGCATGCAGGGCTGCAGCAGGCTGCAGGGGAGGACTGGGAGGACTGGGCAATGAGGACCACAGTGTGGCCACCCTCGGAGATGGAGAGCCTCAGGCCTGTGCACACGCACACACACACAGAGCACCTGCACATGTGTGAGCACACACACACACCCAAATACACTCATACACACACACTCGGTTAGGAGCACCATCTGCACACCTGCGCACACACACAAGGGCTCACGTGTGCACCCACGGCTGGGTCACATGGGAGGAGGAGCACTGGGCAGCGCCAGCCCTAGAGGCCAGGTGGGCAGTGCACGTGGTCCTGGCCCACCCTGTGATGGCCCACGACTCTGGTGACCACGACTCCCTCTGCATCCTGGTTCTGCCTCTTCCTGGATAAGGCGGACACAGTTAGACCTGCCTCATGCACAAAGCACCCAGCAGGATAGAGGAGCAGGGGCTTGGCGTGGCCCTCTGCAGCTCTACGTCCTGAGCTCCTGAGCCACAGGGATGGTCACACAGGGGCCTCGGCCCCTGCTCCACTGGCTTTCAAGCAGAAACTCCACCGGGCTGCAGGGGCAGAGACTGGACCCCGTCACGGGCTCCACGGCACCTGAGAACTGCTCACTGGGCCAGGGTCCAAGTGGGCTGAGCCCATAACACCGCCACGGAGCCCAGGGCTCTCGTTGTCTGCCCTGAGCACGGTGCTCCACCTCGCCCTTTCCCCAAGGTGGAGAGCCTGCAGGCAGCATGGGCTGGATGCCTCTGGGCGCTGACATGGAGAGGACACAGGGTCCGGCCTGCCTTCCAAGATCCATACTCTCTATGCCTAATCCACTTCAAAAGTAATTTTCTCTATTAAAGGCAAGACTTTCAGCCAGACGCTAGGAGGATTTCAGGAGGAAGGAGTTGCGGTCGTTGCCTTTTAAAGAAATCTAATCTCAAAGCTGAATGGGGCCCACGCGGCAGCCCACGCCTGGAGACAGAGCGCGGTAATACACAAGAGCCGCGGGAGGACACAACGGGAGACCAGATCCCACTTACAGCAGCAACAAAGGAGATAAGATGCCATGAATAAATTTGACAAGACATGCACAAGACTTGCATGAGGACGACTTCCAGCGCAGGAGTGAAATCCCAAGCAAATCTGAGCAAAGGGGTTTCCCGCAGCCAGGGGCAGCACGCAGTGGCGGCTCCTGGAGGTGATCCGGGCTCGGGTCAGCCACGATGGACGCCCACACGGGTTGACTTGCTGGAGATGGGTCAAGAAACGACTTCGACATCAAACAGGAAAATACAAGCGAGGGGAACCGGAAGTGTGGGAGAAGAGGCCGCCCCTCGCCCTCACCCACAGGCTAGCAATTGGCAGCCTGGTCCTGGACGTCGTGTGACCAGGCACATGGAGCAGATGGAGAAACCACGGTGAGAGGCAGTCGACTACGTGAAGGCCCAGCTGGCCAGTCTGCAGGAGGCCTGGGCTTGAACCAAGCAGAGCAGAGCTGGTGAAGGAGGCACTTAGATGCGCCTCCCTCCTCCTGGGGTCACATGTGTGCATGTACATGCATGTGTGTGAGGGCATGTGTGTGTGTGTGTGCATGTGCAAATCTGTGTGAAGGTGCACATGTGTGTGAGCTGCCCTTGTGTGTGTGCATGTAAGGGTGTGCATGCATGCCATCCTTGTGTATACCTATATCAATTTGTGAGCTAGTGTACGCATGTAGAGGTACATGTTCACACAGGTGTGTGCACATGTGCAGTATGTGTGGTTGTGCACATGTGTGCATACTTGTGTGCATATCCAAGGCTGTCCAGGGCCCTATCTCCCAGGACCCTTGAAGGGGGTTGTTGGGGCCTCCCTCCTGCAGGGTTTGGAGGGTGACTCGGTGCCTGCAGGACCCGCTATCTACAGCCATAAGTGCCACTTCCCCAGCTCATGCAGAGTCAAGGCCTGGGGGACACCCTGATTTGGGTAGAACAGGAATCTGTGGGCTAGGCCCAAGGGGTTTGGGCCTCTGGAGAATTCAGGCAGAGTGCAGCCGACCTGCACTGAGCAGGTGACAAGGACAGGACAAGACAGACACTGACCCATGGCTGGAGACCAGATGGCTCCCCACATGCTGCACGACAGAGAGGCAATGCCCAGCCTTGCATGTCCCTGAGAAGGTGCTCCAGGCCTCCTCCAGCCCTGACAGGGGCCAGGGGCTCCGTCCTTTACCTCCCGGGTCCTTCCCATGCATGCAGCGGCAGCCGGAGTCCCCACACCCCCCTGACTCTCACATGCACCCATCTGAAAGAAGGGTGGGTCATGACCCCAGCCTGTAGACACCCAGTCCTTGAGGTCACCAAGGCCTGGGGCTGGACAGTAAGGGGAGAGATGATGCGCTTCTGATTGGGCCTCCGATTTTGAAGTCTGACGGCGTTAGCCTTGGTCTGTCCTAGCTGCGAGTCCTCCATCCTGGGACAGCAGGCGAAGCTTTTCCCCTTCCCTGGCAGTTCACTCCCTGGGTTGCTTCCTTCCTTTTAATTCGATGGGATCCTCTTTGTTGAGTCTTGGTACTGGCTTTTGCACCTAGCGATCTGCTCAGACTGCCCCTGCCTGTACCTGCGATTTCAGAACTGTGCCTATTTTCTCTCCCGGCAGGTTAGGAGTCTCTGTTTCAACGCTGCATGGTGATCAGTCTTTTGCAAATAGGACGAAGACCAAGGCATGATGGGAGGAGAAGGGGACACGAAGTGAACTAAGCTATGTCATGACACAGACTCCCCAAGAGCGTGATATGAACCACAAACATGCATAATAAAAATTAAGATAAAACGAGCAATAACTGCCCGAAGAGAGGAGCAGGCCCAGCTGGGGTTCTGGGAGCCCCTAGAGGCCCTTCAGTGGGCACCAGCACCTGCGCCCCCGTCTCCCACCAGCCACCTTGCCAGCTGTGTGAGCTCCGCCCTCTCCCTTGAACTCCACCCTCTCCCTCGAGCTCCGCCCTCTGCCTCGAGCTCCGCCCACTGTCTCAAGCTCCGCTCTCTCCCTTGAGCTCTGCCCTCTCCCTCGAGTACCATCCTCTGCCTCAAGCTCTGCCCACTGTCTCAAGCTCTGCCCTTTCCCTTGAGCTCCACCTTCTCCCTTTAGCTTCACCTTCTCCCTCGAGCTCCACCCTCTCCCTCGAGCTCCGCCCTCTGCCTCGAGCTCCGCCCACTGTCTTGAGCTCCACCCTCTCCCTTGAGCTCCACCCTCTCCCTCGAGAACCGCCCTCTCCCTTGAGCTCCACCTTCTTCCTCGAGCTCTGCCCTCTCCTTTGAGCTACGCCTCTTGCCTCTGCTCTGCTTCCACCCCGTGAACCCTGCAAAGCACCTCACTTTCTTGCCGTATAGTGTTTCAAGCAGACCCGGTGTGGAGTTTTGCGGATGCTGTGTGTACTGCTTGTAATTGGTCCTCATGCTGTGTCCTTCACCATGCGTGGGGAGGATGGGAGGGACTGATGAAGCTGCTCTTTAAAGGGTCTCGAGGATGGGCCCGAGCACCCTTGTTGGTGGAGTAGAATTAATTTCTCACTGATAGCACTTGCTATTGTGTATCTGTCTCTCTCAATCTAGCTGCAGGAGGTGACCTCCAAATAAAGTTAATTTAATCTGCAGAAATAACCCCACAATTGACTTTCCTGAAACTGATATTAGATGAAATCTCTGTTCCGCTGAGTCTGCCTGTCATTAGCTATTCCCTGTGAAAGGCCTAATGTATAGCATTTAAAAATCTCCTCTGATGGTGTCAGGTTTCATAAACACACTCTTTTATTAAGGAATTAGCCACTCTGTGGGGTGCAGGCTTGGTCAGTCGGGGTGGAGAAGGACGACCTACCTGCCCAGCACACAGAGGACTCCCCTGAGACACCAGCACCCACCCCAGGGCCCCAAGAGAGGAGAAGGCAAGAGCTGTCTCCCCTGAATCACACAGCATGCGCTTTGAGGTTGGGCCCTGTTGGGGTTCAGGTCACCACAGCCCCGGCATCTGTTCCCTGGGAGCACAGCCCATGCACTACCTGCCTCAGCCTGTCCACCACCACCTTCTGCTGGCCCAGCCCTGCCCACCAGATGACAACACAACAGGGACATTGGTGCCCCCAGGTACCCTCTGCTTCCACCCATCGAGCCAGGTGCCCTGCACCTCTCTCGGGACTTGAGTCTGTTCATTTCCAGTTCTAGGGACAGGTCCACCCTCTCAGGCTCAGTGCACACCAATCTCCCCTTCTCTGCTTCTGGAGGGAATGAGGAAGCTAGGGCAGGCAAGTTCGGATCTTGTCCTGTCCCTTCTTCCCTCCCCAACTTGAGGCCAGCTGCACCCAGTGTGACCTACCTCTGTAACACACATCGAGTGGACAGGACAGCTCCAGGAGGGCATTAGCATGCAAGGAAGCCACGCTGTGAAGCATTTAGCTACAGGACACACGAGGAAGGCTCCACAAGCAGGGCCGGGACAGGGCGCGGGCCCGGAAGGCTCCTGCTGTCCTCTCCTTGTGTCACACACAGCTGTGTGAGGTGATACGTGGCCAGGTCCCTGCAGCTCACGGACACTGAGGGGACGTGGCGGGAACCCACTGACCCCAGCCTAGCTGGCATCTAAGCTGACTCCCACCCGCACTTCCGACTATCCCTCTGCAGCTGTTCCCACAGTCTGGAAGGAGCACAGGGCGACACTGCGCAGGCGCCAGTGTGCCTTAATACACTTTATCACCAGAACAGTATCGTAGGGCCCTTTAAATTTCCTAAGATGCTTTAGTATTGAAATGCTAGATAATGTGGACGTGAAGTTCTTGTTCCTTGGACTGGCGCTTCGGCATACAAGCAGCACACCGGGAATGCAGGATAAGCCTTTGCACTCTGAAGCCGGGTAAGGAAGCCCATAAATGTCAGGGGTCAGAGCACATCAGTTAGAAGACGAATCGTTGGTGTGAATTAAAACAAGGCACAAGGCCATGCAGCCGGCATAGCAGATGCAGAGACACCTGGGTCAAGAGTAAAGGACAGGAAAAGATCTGCCGTGCCGATGGGTACTGACCAGAAAGATGTGGGGAGTCACAAGGACGTCATGCGCAGAGCAAGGGTCTCACGGAGGATGCCTACGGCACCCTGTGGTGATGGAGGTGGGGAGGAAGTGATCTTGAATGGCAGCTTGACTGGGTCAGCAGTGGTCCAGAGAGGCACCTTCCCGGCGGGTCTGGCAGCGGCCCTGGGCCCATACCGCGTCCCTGGTGCTTCCTCCCTATTCCCTTCACCCTGTGCTCCACTCCAGGTAGCCATGAAGCCATCAGCTTTGCTCCACCCCCTTCCCCATGATGCACCGTGCTGCTGTCAGCCCCTCTCCCCCCCAACTGTGACCTCTGACCCCGCGAGCAAGCTAGAATACAACTCTTCTCCCGTTGGGTATTTTTTTTCCCAGTAACTGGAAAGCTGAGCTATGCAGGAGTGAAGAGTCCAGGAGGGCACAATTTTGAACATGGAGATGTTTAGCTAACAGCAAAGCGCACGAGACAACAGCTAATAGAGTTACAGGAAGACACAGGTGGAACATGGCAGGCACAGGGGAGCCACCGAGGATCCTGGCCCGCTGTGTCAGGCATGGACAGATCCAGCTAGCAGAACATCAGCAAGTGCAGAGGGGAGCCCAGCGCCCCATCGGTGGGGTGGACATAGTCAATGTCACCACCATATCCTGGCGTGCCCTGCCTCCATGTCACTTTCACCCAGAAAGGTCATGTCCTGAGTTGTGAATCACCTGGGGAAATTAAGAAAAAAAGAAAACCAGAAACCACAAATATCTGCTTTTAGAGCACAAGGGAATTAACTAGAATTTAGCAACAGAGACATTCCCATAACATCTCAACACTGTGGAGATTAAACTACATCGTTTTTAATATAACATGTATAAGAAACAGCAAATAAATTTTAAATATTATAAATTACATGAAATAACAATTTGAAATTGGGGAATGTGGTGAGAGCTGTGCGTAGACAAAAATTTATAGCAGAGATGTTCATGTTGGACAAGAATAAAGGTGGAAATCAGGAATTTGAGCTTCAGCCACAGTAAGTTAGGAAGATAAATCTAAATGAAGCAAAAATAAACAAAAATAAAAACCTGGCTGGGGAATTGATAAAATTGAAAACAGGGAATCAGCTAGGAAAAAATGAAAAAGTACAAATTACTAACATCAGAATGAGTGGACACCACTGCAGGCCCATGGACACTGGAGGGTCGTTAGGAACATTTAAAGCAGTTATAAATCTCCATGTGATAACCTAGATGAATGGAACCAATCCTCGGAAAGAAGAAAAGTCTGACAAAAGTCCCACAAGAAGACATAAATGATTTGGATAGACCTGGGCCTGTTACATGATTAACTGCCTTTTGAAACAGCCAGCACCAGACTCAAATGGGCTCACCGTTAAATGCTACCAAACTCCTGCCAGTTGCCTAGAGTCTCTCTCAGAGCAGAGGTAGAGAAGGGAAAACTCCCAGCTCATCCTATGTAGCCAGCATTACCCTAGTACCCAAACCAGATAAGGATCTCACCAGAAAAACCCTGGCGACCAGTATTGCTCATGATCACAGGTATACACAGCTCTGCAAAGCAGCACGTCAGGTGCAGCAATACCTAGATGCAACGGTACGGTGCAGCTAAGTGAGATTCATCTCAGGGATGCAAGGCTGGCTCTCACTCATGGCATAGGGGAGTAAGGGATCAACTCATGTAATCTATCCTACCAACAGGCTACAAAAGAAAGGTGATACAGTCATGCCACTAGGTGTGGCAATGGCTTGAAAAATCCAACACCTGATTATGAGAAAACCTTTCAGTAAACTAGAAAGCAAGAGAATCTCTTAAAATTGATAAAAAAAATTGACAAAAAATATTCAGTTACAGGGGCTGGGGAGATAGCTGAGTAGAATAAGTGATTGCCTGGCAAGTGCAAGGACCTGAGTTTAATCCCTGGTTCTGGGGGGGAAAAAAAAAAAAAAAAAAAAAATATATATATATATATATATATATATATATATATATTATAATAATGCTTCATTTTAAAAAAAAACTTGAAGATTTTCCTCCCACTGTTGCTTTTCAAAATACCAGAAATTCTAACTACAGGTCAAGAAAAAGAAGTTTTCAAATACACTGTAACATAAGAAATAGAGCAGCCTGTGTTTCAAAATTCTTTCCAGAGAGCATCCAAAATCAAATAAAAATTGCTCACAACCAGTAAGTTATTATGCAAATTTGCATGATACAAGATTGCTATTCAAAAGCCAACACTTTCCTACGTATCGGCCATAAAAAGTGAAATTTGAAATTTAAAACAATATCTTTTACTTTTGTGCTCCAAAAATGAAATGTTTAGATACGAATCGAACAAAATATGTGTGAGATTTATGTGAAGAGAACTTCAAAGCTCTGCTGAAAGACATAAAAGATTTAAAGAAACAGCAAGCTATCCCATGTTCATGGATAGGAAGATTCTACAGTGTCAAGCCATCAGACTCCCCCAACTTGATCTAGTCAGAGGAATCCTAATAAAACCCCAGGAATTTATTCTGTAAGTACAGCAACTTTGACCAATGCTTATATGGAGAAGTAGAAAGCAAACAAAGAGCACCACCCAATCCTGAGGTAGGACACAGCGTGAGGGTGGACATGACTGAAAAGATATAGGTGAACCACGGTAGGCAGAGATGAACCACTGTAGACATAGATGAACCACTCTAGCTTTTAGTGAACCACTGTAGAGATAGGTGAACCACTGAAGACGCAGGTGAGCCACTAAAGGCATCGACATAGCAGTTGCTCGAAGTTGTAGCCACCTGGGAAGCATGCACACAAGTAGCCCACAAGACTACTTGGCTTAACCCTAGTGAACCCACAGGAATACAGCAAACTGATCTTTGACAGTGGGTCTAAGCTAACACAACTGAGCAAAGAACATCGTTTCAGAAGACAGAGCCAGAACTTCAGTGTGGCCAGACCCAAACCACTGTCGGCTCTGAAAGCTGGCACAGGCATGAAGTCAGTGGCACTGCCTCGCACTGCTTGCCTGGATGGCAGCATGGCGTGGCCTCTAAGAAGGAGGCTTGGTCATTTCTAGCAAGGCGGGGCACACTCCTCACTCCACCCAGCAGCTGTGCCCCTTGTCATCCATCCACACCATGGAAATCACATCCACACATAAACATGCACAGATGCTCAGAAAGTCTTTGTTAATGATTGCTACAATATGAAAGCAACCAGAACCCTTAAGCGAATGACTGGATGGCCTTACATAGAGATATAGGAAAGGAAACTACCGAGCTATGGAAAGCCAAGGTGGAACCTTAAATCGCATATTATAAAGCGAGGAAGCCCCTTTGAGGAGCCTGGGCACTGCGGCACCCCAACCATAGGGCACCCTGGACAAGGCAAACTTCAGAGACAGGAAGAAGTCAGTGGGGTATTGCCCAGGAGTAGGGGGTGGAAAGGTGGGGCACCGAAGAGTGTAGGCAGTGGACAGCGCTGTGTGGCACTACTGTGGTGGACACCACTATCACATACCCAGAGCAGACCCCTGGGAGCTATGGCCTCTGGCTGGCGGTGGCACGTTGGTGCAGGCCTGTCGCTTGGGACAGTGACCCCCTGTGCTAGCATCTGCAGGAAGAGGCTTGTGCACGCAGCCCGGGTTGGTGGGAAGCCTCTGAGCACCCCGTCCACTGGGCCATGAGCCTAAAACGGTTCTAAACTAAAAGTTTTAAGCAATAAAATGCAAGACATTTCCCATTCTTGTCAGAGACATTAATCCACAGAGTGAAAGAGGCAAAGTGATCCAACCTGCTCTGTAAAGACAGATTTAAACCCAGACACACAAAGGGAGAAAGCAGAGGCACCGAAGAAGCATAGAGATTGTTAGAGAAAATGACAGCTGACCTTTCAACGTGGAGACAAACCCCAGCTGACTCACAGCAGAGCAAGAGTAGGAGGAGGCCTGGCAGTGACATCCCCAGAGCACCCGAAGACCATGGGCCTCGCCCTGGCACAAGCCCTCTCGGGGGACAAGAAAGAGCTAATGTCATCTTCAGGCAAAAAGCAGAGAGAGGGAAGAGCTGCTTCAGAGCAGTGCATTTTGTCACTCTGTGACTTATCAGGGTCTTTAAAGAACGACCCAAAGAAGAGACTGGAAATGGATGAAGGAATAAAACCATGAGCAGTACAAGCCGGAGGACAAAGCGGAATGCATGTGTATCTTACAGGACGCTACAGTAGTCCTGAACTGTCTAAAATAAGAATGGAAGCACATGGCAGTGCAGACATAGACGCTGTGGAGGGGCGGAGGCCAGGTATCCCAAGGCCCTGAACTTGGCAGGGGCGAGGACAAGGACAGCATGAGCAGCGGACACACTGGAGCCCACGCGTGGGCCGTGGCATTCATGACATGAGACAGGGTGGTGGCAAAAGAGCCTGCGCTTCCGCATCAGAGGAGAAAGCTGGGGCCGGGAAACAACCAAGCCCAGATAAATCAAGGAATGAACAGAGATGGGCTCACAGCGCAGGTGAGCTGCTACAAGAAGGGCATAATTAATTCCTCATCTACCCTTCATCGTATCAAGTGAAAAGAATCAAATGCCTCACTTCCCAGGCAATTAATTTTCTAACAGGATAAAATAGCAACTTCCATGTGCAGAGTGTTTGCAAGGCCAACCTCTAAAATGAGAGGAAAGTTTAAGGGAAGAGGGGTGGGAAATGACAAGCCACACACTGAAACAAAGCTGCGGGAGTCCTGCTGGCATTTACAGAAGAAAACTTCGGACACATGATGCAGGAGACACGGAGACGGCGTTCACCACGATGAGAGATTCAGCTCTCTGGCGGGTGCTGCAGTCCTAGCCTATTGGTGTCTGTCAGTCAACCAGTGGAAATTTCTGAAGCCCTTAAAGAGGGGACAGAGGTCATGATGTCATCTCAGTAGCTGTGGGGAAAAAGAAAACTTACATGTAAACTCAGAGCAGAAGAAAACCTGCCTAAGAGACCGAATTGCGTCTTCAGCAGCAGTGAGGAGCTGAAACACACTGCATGAATACAGGAAGCAGCAAGTACGGATGAGAATGGGCATGGGCACATTTCTGAAAGAGGCTGGAGACACAGAGGGGACGCCCCTCACCACCTTCCATCCCCCAGTACTAGCGACCAATGGTAGCGCATCAAGAAAATAATATCTGTGAGGGCCGAAAAGGCGGAAGCAAAACTCTTTGCTACACCCACATGCTAGGATCAGATGCGCAGAGCCTAAGAAAAGACAGCAATGCTCCTTAGAAGCCATGCGCAGAGCAAGCCAGGCTGTGGACACAAAGCAGATGGACATCAAATCAATTATATGTCTATGTATTATAACAACGAAAAATCTAAAAACAGAAATTTCACAGCGAGTCCCCAAGATGGTAACAGAGAAGCCCTGAAGTTTCATGGCTGGCCAGAGACTCTGCAGACTTGAGAGCCAGTGACCGCAGAGGACACACTGAGGAGACTGGCCCTGGTCATAGCAGCCAGAATCTCCCCTGCCACACACCCAGGGAACTCACAGACGCACTGTGATCAAGAGCAGACCTCAGGGTCGCGCGGTTCCTGTCATACCCTGGGAAGGGGGTGCTGCCCGGGGAGAGGGCGGAGGCTGGCATGATGCAGGGCAGCACCCTCCAGGAAGGCTGGGCCTAGGAGGCCAAGGGGTGCAGGGCTGGAGCCAAACCTTGTATGACCCTGGGCCCCCTGCGCCTATGAGGATATTCAGTTCCGACACAGACTCTAGCTTCTGGATACCAGTGTGATTTCCTTCACAATGTAAATATTGAAACAAAACTCTTACACTGTTATTTAAAATGTTACAATAAAACATAAGATTCCATCCAATCAATACCATGTACCTTTTGTCCCAGGCTGGGTATTGCCACGGGGTCCAGCACAGGCCAAGCACCCTAAGGCTGAGCTATGGCCTTAGCCCCTGTGTCACCTATTTTTCTTAACTGAGTAAGTTCTTGCTTTACAATTAAAATTGCAACTAACACAGTCAGTTTTCAACGTAAGCTCACATTTCTGTTGCAATCCTCCACAAAATGATACCCTGAGGTAACGGACCTGCACTGTCCCAGCACAATTCCTTACCATAGGATGCACAGATATATACAGATGGGTAGGTCTCTAATGTCTGCTGCCACTGAGCTCTAGGTGCTAACAGAGATTTCTTCTAGGCTGAGTTATTATTTCAGTTATCACTGGCAAGACTAGATTAAAACTATAGGACTGTATCCTATATTTTAATGAATAATTGGTAAGCAGCAGTTATTTTAATGTGTCAGGCAATAGGACGAACATCTGGGGGTGCCAGAGCTGCCGAAGACCCCGGCCAGTCACTGTGGCAGAGCTGTTGCACAGCTGCGAGCCTGCGAACGCCTGAATCAGTGGGGCTTGCCCTGTGTGTGTTCGTCTACCATTAAACTATAAATCTTAAGTAAAACTGGTTAAAACCAAAGAAAGAGCCATAAGACAGAGCTGGTATGTGCGATAGGAGCTGGCCACATGGGACCTGAGAACAGCCCAGCTGCCACAGCCAGCCCCGAGCACTGGCCTGGCCCGGTGGGGCCCATGCACTATGAGACAGAGAGACAGGACAGCAGCACCTGGGACAGCTTCCACAGCCCCTCCGTGAAGTCCCCCAGCTCTACCGGTAGGGTTTCAGCCACTGTGATTCAGAAACCAGAGCTTACTACAGTGCTTTGAAATTCCTGTAATTTATAAGATATTGGGCTTTGTTATTAATTGACTGAATTTATTGATTCATTTTAGGTGGACATAGCGACCACATCCATCCTAGAGAATTTGAATCTCTTCATGATATGACTCGATTCTGTCTTTTCCCTTCCCCTCCCTTTCCTTCAAGCCCTCTTCCCCTCCTTATTTACAAAAGTTTTGTTTCCATTTTTTCCTTCTTTTCTCATTTTTTCTTTTTCCTGCATTCTTTTCCCCTTCCCCTCCTTGGCTCATCTTCCCATCTGGACATTTCCTTCCTGTTTCATAACACCTAACATATTTAGGCCCTTCTTTACACCTACAGCTTCCCACACCAGAGAAACACTGTGGTATTTACGCATGTCGAAACCCAAATCAACAATATTATGAATCTTCCTTTTGTCTGAACCTTGGCACTTAGAAAAGGTGCTGGAGAACAAGTGTCTTTTATTGTTTTCCAGGGGAAAAAAGACATTACACTTTAAGGCATTATGTCTACAATCTATGACATCAAAATCGACAGAGCCCGCTTGTCCTGCCTCGCTCTTTGAGGCCAAGGTGGCAGCTCCAGGCAGCTCCAGGCCCTGGCGTGGCTGGCATGCTTCTGTCTGAAGCCCCATGGCCCTTGGTTGATGTGTAGCCGTCCTTTATGCTCTGCTATTCCCAGCTGCTCTTGGCCCCGGTCCACGCCTCACCTCTTGGAGACTGCCTGCACCTACCTGTCCCTCACCTTCATTGCTGGAGCCCCAGCATTACTAGAGCCATAGGGGCATCCACTCCCCTGGTATCCACCGTCTCCCTGGGAGCCCTGAGCCACTCACACCACTGTTTCTGCGAATTCTCCTGCGGTAGTTGTTGGCCTCAGGTCTCAGTTTCCGGTTCTCTCTACTCGGTGTGCTGGGCTCTTCACTCTGAGTGCCTCTCTCAGTTTGTATTTTCACTTCTGAACCCTCTTGTGCCTTCAGGCCCTCTCACCTTCCATGGCAGGCCCACTCCTTCCTAGCGACATCCCAGCATGGCTTGACCCCTGCCCCTGTCCCTGCCCCTGCCTCCTGGCCCAAGCTCTGGCCACCCTTTGGTGGCCAAGCTGGGACTTCTGAAGGCCTTCACCCATCCAGGTGGGGAGAACCAGCAGGGTCCCCAGAAATGCAAGGAAACAGTGTGGGGTGGGCAATGAAGAGAAGTACCCTGAGACTGTGAGGACCTGTGGATCCCGCTCCTCCCTGCCCACACCACCTGAACTCACCTTCAAATCCAAGGCCCATGCTGCCAAGGCTGGAAGAGGTTCATTCCCATTGGGAGCCATTGGAGCTGAGGGTCCTGGGGAGCTGGCTCTGACCTCAGTGGCACTTGCGGCAGGTCCTGCCACTGCCGCCCACCTTTCCTCCTCCAGCAAAGGCCTGCTGTCTGCCTCTGCTGTGTGCTGGAGGCCCGGCGGGGAGGCTGCTGCCCACTGTCCTGAGGGCATCAGCAGTGCAGGGCCACTGGTCAGGCAGGAGGGGAATACAGAGAGGGTGGACCTCGGCCTGGAGATGGGGCCCACCAGGGACCAGGGCGACATGGCCACTGGGCAGTCGCTGTGGGATTCCCGCCTGGGGCACGACTGCAGGAGGCTGGGGAAGGATCCCTGAGGGGACCTATGAGCTCCGGGAGGCAGAGGGTAGGGAGCTACGGCACCCTTACCGGCCCCGTGGAGTCTGTAGTGCTGGAGTCACAGGCCTCTCTGCAGGACCGACCAGAGGTGAAGAACAGAGACTAGGCCTGGACATAAGCTCCTGTGCAGGGCTTGTGCGGCCCGAGCCAGTGTTCAAGCAGCCCCGGCCCCTGCAGCCTCGCACCAGCCTGCCCAGCCCTGGCCCTGAGCACGGCTGAGGCCTGCCTTTCCCGGTTCCACCAGGCAGCAACTGTGCCCGGTCCAGGGCCTGCTGGCATAGCACTTGGGAAGTGAATTCACCCTGATCGCCCCAGCTGGGACCTACAGGGCTTTCCCTGCCCACAGAAGGAAGCCCTGCCGCCCCACCATGGCCTAGTGACTCCGTCCTCCTGCACGTGCACCCTCCAGGCCAGAGACCTCCTCTCCTGGGGAAACATCAAGCCTGGAAGCCCAGGGCTGCTCCCTCCTCTGTCGCTGACTTCCCAGGGACCACCTCAGTCTCCCCAGAGCCTCCCTTTCCATACACCCAGTGCCCGCTTCAGATGCGGTCTCTGTGGAGTTTGCCACACCCTGTCCCTTGGTTGTCCTTGCCGGTGTGGCCGCCTCCTTCCTCTCTGACCTGTGCGGGACTGAAGAGAAGCACGTGTCTGTCTCCCTTCTGCACACGCACCAAGCAGAAGGACCGCCTGCTTGGGTTTTTGAATGAAGGACCAGAGCCCCTCCCCCGGGCGGGCATCGGGATGCACCGTTGCACTGATCCTGCCAAGAGTCTCGAACCCGTTGCTGTCCCTGAGAGCTCAGGGCATGGGGCACAGGGGGAGGGGGGCAGGAAGCATCCCACCCATCACAGGTCCAAAGCCTCAGGACCTCCTGGGCCGGCGAGGAGCCACGGGCCGGCCACGGTGCCCCCAGGGCACACCTATCTCTGCATCGTCACTTTGCCTGACTGCAATGATGCTGCGCCAGGATGCAAGCAGCGCCACACTGTAATTGCTCCATGAAATCAGTGTCCGCCGCCTGACACGCATTTTACCCACTCGGCTAATCATTAACTGATAGTTTGCTGCATGGAGATAATATTTCTAATATGTAATGCAATTTGCAGAGTATAGAAAGCGCTTACGGTACAGAGTTGCTTGGGGAGGTCGGCGACCCGGATGGAGATTGATGGAGAAGCCGCTTCGGCTGCCGCGCGGAGTCCGCCGTGCCAGGGTGCAACGGCCGTGTTTATCTATGCAGGGGCCGTATTTGTAAATCAAGGGGAAGAGAAAATCAATGAATTTGCATCTTTTCTCTCTCAGAAGCCCATTAGATGTACTTTATCTAAGCAAGGTCCATCAGTCGTCCATCACTTAGGGTGACGTGCACGGGTCAGGACCTACCAATAATTTTAATCTCCTAAAAGCACATTTCTATGCTAATTTTTAATTACAATTAGTGCCAATGTCAGCTGTTAGCTTTGGTGGCTGACTTAATGATCTGCCTGTGTTATACCTCTGGTGCGGGGCAGGGAGAGGTCGCCAGCGGAGGTCTCAGCTGACAACCAGGAAAACCTCCCGGAAGCGCAGTCAGAGCCCACACGCAGGGGGAAGACCCACTCAGAGCAAACCTGTGGGGTTCAGTGCCCTTCCTCCGCCCTGCGCCGCAGGCTCCACCCTTCACCTCTGTCCTCTTCCCCTCTGACAGCCCACCTGCCTGGCCTACCTGCAGGAGCTGGCGCTCCAGATGAGGGAGCAGGGACTTGGCGACACTGACTGTGGTAGACCCCACTGCATCTCAGCGGGGTTACGGGCAGCTCTGTTCTGGCCTCCAGGGTTGGGCTGCACCCAGGGCCCCCCACATGACACTGGGCAATGCCTTGATCAGCTCCTCTGCTCCTCACAAAGAGAAGTCCAGGAGCAAGTCTGTTGGAAGGGGCTCGGAAGGGGCCCGGAAGCCCCAGCCCCGGGAAGCCCCAGCCCCGAGAGTGCTGGGGACCAGTGGAGCTGTCCACAGGCTGGTGACCTTTACCAGACTTTTGGGAAGCACACGGGAAGAGCCAGACCCCAAGGCGGAGGGGCCGGGGGCTCTGGCAACTGCAGGCAGCTGTCCGCAGCAGCCCTGCCTTGGAGGTGTCATGGAGTGGCTTAGGGCCCCTCAGGGCCCTGCAAGAGTCACTCCAAAGCCCTGTTTGAGAGCAGATTCAACTTGTTCACAGCAGGCTTTGCTGGCTGGTCCTGGAGGAGGAGGAGGAGGCTCCGCAGGGTGGACTACGGCCAGCCAGCCTCTGGGTTCCTGTGGGCAGGACACTTCCAGAGTCCTTCCCTGTCTTCTTTGGGGTAAGGAGAAGTTTATATTTGTAATCCATGGAGAACTTAGTGGAATTCTAGCAAGTTAATCTCAATCCAGTACAACTCAGGATATAAATAAAGGCACAATTATATATCCAAGATGGTGTGGAGCCCAGGGGCCCTAAGACTCCCCCTAGGACAAATGGCTAACTGCAGCAAAGGCCTTGACTCAGGACCAAACCTAGATTTTATTAATCTGTGAAGAGGGGAGTGGCTCGGGGATGAGTGACTGAGTTAGTGGCAGGAGAGGGTGGGTGCTATGAGCTGGGCTGGGCAGGAGGCCAAGGCAAAGAGGACATGCAGAAGAACTCTCCTGAGGTGGTCCGTGAGGGCTCGGTGCTCCAGCTCCGAAGGGTGACCTCTGATGGGTGACCTCCACCCTGGGAGGTCCCAGCCTCGAGGTTCAGTCCTCACCAACAGCATGGAGCATGGCTATCTATGTGGGGCTCACGCGACTGATGGGGCAGGGGTGCTGCCCTGTCCTCTTTGCTTCAAAGACCACCATCCGCACCTCAGCTGGGCGATTTGCATCACTTAGAGTGAACTGAAGGAGGAAGGAAAAGTCCTGGTCAGCTCTGTTTACCTCAGCACATGGAGATAGGGTCAGGTCTGGCAACAGTGCAGTCATCTTGTTCAAGGAGTGTCATCCAGACAGGCTCCCACAAGGTTCCTGGGGACGAGACCCCAGGGCAGCCCGCCTCTGCAGAGTTACTACCAAGGCAATGCCAGGCAGCATCCAGAGCCAAGACAGAGCTGTACACAGCCGGGGCCACTAGCTGGGGCACCAGTGGGCAGCTCGCCCTGGGAAGGCCCGGGCAGGAGTATGTGAGGCCTGGCTGGCTGTGGGCTCTGTCACAACCAGGAACACTGCAAGTGAGTTGCCCAAGCATCAAGGCACAGGAAGTGTTCCAATAAAACTTTATTCACAAAAGAGGCAGAGGACCAGACTGGGCCCAGGGACACTGCTGCTGGCTGACCCCTGGATGAAGGCACAACTCGGAGGGGAAAGCGCCAGACCATGAGGCCCTCAGCACCGAGTCCAGCTGTGGTGCGTGTGGCTGGCTGGATCCACAGCTGCTCTCAGATGCAGTATAGTTTATGTCTGGATGTCTCGCACACCAAACGGGCTTTGGAATGGTGGAGAGGACGGAGGCCCTCTGTGTCCTGGAGCTGAGCTGCCGGGAGCCGGAGAGGCCTCCTGGGCTGCCTTGGAAATCGACTCAGGCCAGCAGGGCGACTCCTCAGCACAGAAGACAGGCGCCATGAGAAGGCGGTCAGCGTCCCCATCCTTTCTCCAGCAGCCAGCGGGCAGTGCCATGGCTCTTGTAGGTAGACTTCTCAGGCGTTCCCGCTAGGACCGCCCCCCGCAAAGATGGGGTGTGGGAATGCAGAGGAGAGCCTCAAGGAGTCGTGCGAGGTCACTGGGCAGACAAACAGCCAGTGCATCCATGCACAGGTTGGAGGAGGACCCACATAGCCTGGTTTCTTACCCACGCAACCACAGGGACAGGGCCAGAGCCTGAGTGTGGCCTGGTGCCTGTGCTTCACTTGTCTCAGGCCCCTGGAGAGACAGGCAGGAAACCCTGTGAGAGGAACTGGCCCTGGAAAGCAGGGCAGGGAGGAGCACAGAGGGGCTCCAGTCGCAGAGCCTCTGCCTCCCCCGGGCTGCGGGACCTCGCACCCCGCCCATCCCTTCAGCATTCGTTGGCAGCACCCCTTCATAATGGAAGCTGACAGAATGCAAATGAGCTTCTGAGGGAACCAGCAAAAGCGGCAATTTTTCTCATTTAATGTTCAGATGAGATGTCTGTCTCCTGGGCACACAGTCTCATTAGAATTCGGAGACTAATTTTGTCCATCAACATGAGATTATTGGTTTGAGTCAGGTCCGGGGCCATCCCTGGAGTGGGGCTGACTGCCTCCCCAGAGGGACCCCTGGCTCCCCACACTGCACAGAGACCTGGCTGCAGTGCCCCTGCTGCCTCCGAAGAGATGAGACCCCTCCACAGTCCTCTCCAGGGACTTAAGATGGCTGCGTGTCCACCGTGGTCTAAAAACCACCAGAAAAGAGAGAAAGTGTTGTATCCCTCTGGCCAGCCCATGGCTCCCAGGAGCAGGGAGGGCTCCCCTGAGCGTGGCACGATGCTTACATCTGTCCTCACCATCCTTCTTCAGATAAACCCCTCTGGAAGATGCCTTGATTCCACTGCATAGGGGAAAGTACGGACACACTGTGACCATCCACAGTCGGGGACCCCCGGCCCATCTGAGCCTGGCTTGGCACCCAGATGTGTTGGGTTCTAAGGTCCCACAGCTCCTGGCCACCCCCAGGGTCTAGCTTTCTGCTCCCAGGAGGAAGCCTCCTCAGAAGATGGCCTTTGGGCACAGCCTGGGGCAGGGTATGGGGCCCAGCTGAGCAGGAGGGTGCAGGTAGATGAGGAGTGGGAACTGGTGGGGTGGTGGACTAGCTGGTTCCTCTTCTTTCTCTTCAGCCTTGCCTGCTTGTGTCCTGCTTGAGTTCTTAGAGCTCCACTGGCAAAACAGAAAATGTGGGGGCCAGGTAAGAGTGTGAGTGGAGGGGCTGAGTTCCCACCCTGGGGCTCCCTGCACCCTGTCTCCCTGTGCCAGCCTGCTCCCTCCCCTTCCCTACCTGCACCTGCGAGCTTGGTAGAGCTGCACCTGCACCCTCGTAGGCAGTGATGCCGACAGCTGTCTCCCACCTGGATGTGTGTAGGGAGCAGATGTGGGTGAGGTAAAAGTGACAGCAATCCCAAGGAAGCAGCCAGAGCCAGGAAGGCTCCAGGGACACAGCCGACACAGCCAGAAGCAGGCCTCTGAGCACTGGAGGTAGAGTGGTGCGTGAGCCTCGGGGAGCTGTGGAATCCTGGGGTCCCTCCTCCTGAGGCCAAGGCCTATTGCTTGGCTGGCTCTACAGAGGGAAGCTGTGTAAACTGTGCCCTGACACCTGGCTCCTACAGGGAAGCATAGGGCAGGAACCACGGGGTCCACGCAGCCACAGCCACTTCCTTGGTACTGGGCTGTGGAAAAGAGGAGCCAGGGCCATTGCAGGAGGCTATAGGTCACACCAGGGACAAGAACTTCCCTTTGCATGAATATGAGAAGTGAGTGCGCTCTGTGGCCCGGGCTTCCCAGGAGGGGCAGCCCTTGGGCCGCAGTGGCAGGGAAGTCCAGCTCTGGCATGGTCCTCAGCAGCAGCATGGTTTCATCATCTCCCAGGGTGCTGCTGACAAAGTTCCTGGACAGCACCTGCTGTGGCAGCTCAGCCAGGTGCTCCAGGCTCAGAACGTGGGCTGTGGGTGGCAGCGGGCCACACAGACCCTGGGCTTGTGGCCATGTGCATCAGGAGGAGGAGAAGGGTGCCCCTGTCCACTAAGAGTCATGGTGAGGAGACACCCATCCGTTCTTCCCAGGTGGACACTTCTACAAGGCCACCTGGGACCCTGAGACCCAAGCTCCATGGTCACAAGAGACTATGGGACACAGGAAGCAGATGGGGAACTGAGCCCACCAAGGACTGGCACACACCCAAGAAACACCTGCTGGGAGCGGCTCACAGAGGGCCATAGCCTGGTGGGGAGCAGGGAGGAGACACTGCACAGGGCACGTTGCAGCTGTGTGCCTGGCTGTCAGGCAGTGGACCCAGAGGCAGCTACATCAGGGCTTTGGTGGCAGCAGAGGAAGGGACCCTGCTCCACGAGTCAGAGCGGCAGGAATCCCCCACCCCACAGCCAACCCCCCTCATCTCCTGTAATGACAGAAATGCAGGTCTCTTTTGATAGCAAGCAAGAGAATAGGGTTGTGGAAAACTGCGTACAAAGTTCCTCTTGTGAGACTCCAGTGAAAACACGCACCGAGCCGTGCACAGCGGTGTGAGGCTCTGGGAAACACAAGGTCCAAACCCCATGGGGCTCTGAGCCCTGGACAAGCTACACGTGGTCAGGGAAGGGATGGAGCCACCAGGGGGCACAGTGTGAAGGACAGCAAAGCACACAGCGGGCAGCCGGACGAGGACAGTGCAGAGCCCCGAGAGAGCCACAGAGTGACTTCAACAAAGGAAAAGCTTACGGCAGAAATAAGAAGGCCACCAGCACACAACCCCACACGAACACTAGCCGAATAATAGGGGGAAGGAGAGAGAAAACGGGAGAAATGTTACAAATAAAGGTTCTAGAGGAAAGCATGGCCATTGAGGAGAAGCAAAGCGGATCCAAACAGCAGTGTGATGATCCAGCACAGCGTGGATGCTTGCAAGCTGCAGAGCTGACTACAGGAGAAGATGCATCTCGCTGGGCACCCTGTGAATCCCCCCACCCCTGAATCAGGCAAGCTCTCCACCTCGTCCTCGCCCTTTCAGAAGCAGCCCTGAAGTCTCCTTGCCCTCTCTTTAGTCCAAGTGTCCTGTCTGCCTCGAAGTTCTGAACTGGTCCAAAACACTTCCCTCGCCTGGTCCTTCTGACTTTGAGGAAGAGCCGGAAGCCATTCAGTGCTAGGTCTGGTGAGTCAGGCGGTGAGGACGCACTGTCACCCATTCATAAGCCTGCATTTCCCATGGACGGCCCTCTGCCACAGGACCTGGCACAGGACCTCTGTGTTTTTAAATCACATCTTCAAAGACATGCAGGAAAGAGGTCTTCCAGTCCTGCTTCAGAAAAGGGCAAGAGGCTGGGTGTGGCCGCACACGCTTATAATCCCAGCACTCAGGA
>PVKN010010786.1:8764-22409 GCA_004027915.1 Capromys pilorides
TTTTTTAATTTTATTTATTTATTTATTTGTTTGCTTGTTGTGTTTGTTTGTTTATTTATTCATTTTGTGGCTGGCTCAGCCTGCCCTGGTGGTGGCGCTGGCGCAGCATGTGGTGCCGGGGATCGAACTGCAGTCCCCGCAGTTGCCTGAGCCCTCCTAAGCAGGCGCTTTAGACCACTGAACCATCTCGCCGGCCCCAGTAGCTATTCTTTTTAGAGTGAGATGGAATCTCAGTGTCTTAGTTACTTTTACTTGTTGCTAATACAAATACCCAACACTCAAAATGAAGTAAGAAAAGGTTTATTTAGCTCACAGTTGCTGGAGGTTTCAGTCCATATTCAGCTGGCTCAAGGCTGAGTGGAACAGGGCAGAGAGCATCCAGTTCATGGCAGTGGAACAGCAATAATCATGACAGAGGCAACCGACCAACCAGGGCGCAGAGGGCAACAGCTTTGAGTCTGTCTCTCTGTCTCTCTTTATATTACATTCAGGCTCTCCGCCTTAGCCTATCCACCTTAGGCTGTAATCCCAGGAGTACACAGACCCATAATCCTATCAGTACTAAAACACATTATCCCAGTGGATCATGAGTCAAGTCTCAAACTCTAGAAGTCTCCCACCCCATGATTGCATGAGGCTTTGGGGGGACAACTAGACATAAACGGTAATACTCAGTGTTGTTTAAATTTGCATCTCTTGAATGACCAGTGATGTTGAATATCTTTTCATATATATTTTCTGTTTGTAATTCTCCTCTGAGAAGTGGGTATTTAGCTCAGATGCACATTTATTGATTGGGTCTTCGAATTTGGGAAGTCTGATTTTTTTCTGAGTTCTTTATATGTTCTTCATACTCCGAGAAACATCTAACAAATATTTTTTTCCCCACAATGTGGTTTGTCTCTTCACTCTGTTGATGGTTTCTTTTGTGTGAAAAAGCTTTTTAATAACGTGAGATCCCAGTTATAATTCTTGGCCATAGTTCCTGTGTGATTGGGGTTTTATTCATTTAGTCTTTGCCTACACCAGCATCTTCAAGAGTTTTATTTATTGCATCTTCCTGGCAGATTTAATGTTTTCATTTTCATTTGAATATTTAGATTTTTGATCCATTTTGAATTTAGTTTAGTGCATGGTGAAAGATACTTTTTCAGCACCCTTCACTAAAGAGACTGCCCGTCCAGTGAGTATGTTTGACACTTTTGTTGAAGATAAGGTATCTGAGTGCCCCTGGAGTTGTTCTCGCATCTTCTAATGAAAGCCTCATATTTTAAAGAGGCCGTAAAACAAACAAACAAACAAAAAATGGCCTGCTGCTTTATGAGTCCTCTAATAATAGAATGGTAAATATTTTTCTTTGCAATCTTTCTTAGAGGTAATTAGTTTCTGCAAAACTCCTCTAAGGCAGATTCTTATCAAGCAAATGCAATCTGCTGTTGAAATTAATGGTACATGATTACTTAAAAAGTTATGAAAACATACCATAGTCAATGTTTAATACCCCCCCCCCCAAAAAAAAAAAAAAAAAAAAAAACTCATGACACGCAGCCATAGGGAAACAGAAGCCAGTAACAACTGTGTGTGTATGGTGCAGATGACACAGACCCAAGCACCTTGAGGGCATGGCTGCAGGGAGGCGCTGGCCCTGTCTAGCCCTCTCGTGCTAAGAGGACTCGTGACACTGGGGAGCCCGCCTCTCGTGCGCACTATGGAAGTGTGTAATTCCCACACATGCCCGACCAGGCATTTGTTGTGTGTGCAGGTCGCACCGCCAGGCCTTGCTCTCCTCACACCGCTCTGCAGCAGGCCCATGGCCCAAGTCCGTGCTGCTGTCCTTGGTGCAAGGAGTCATTTTCAGGCTGAAGCAAGGCCAGTCTAAAAACAGTTTTAAAGTCTGATTCTCCTAATCAAATTGAGTGTATTTCAGGGAATTATTTAATGAAAATCCAAGCAGATAAATAGGCATTAAATAGCATGATGTCACAAGACATGACTAACCGCCCAGAAGATCCTTTTGCTCACTTTCTGAAGGCTGTGGATTGATGTGGTTCCATAGTTTAGAAGTTATTCCTACATGAGACATGGTTGAAATTTTTTTTTTAAAAATGGCAGACGGTCACATGCAGGTGAGCACTGGCTTTGTAAGTAGTTTCCTAGGAACACGGTAGCCTCATGGCTTTCTGATATGCATCATCTGTGCTATAAGTTCATTTTCCAGTTGTCTTTACGCTACTTGATGAGCCCTTTATAGAAATGAAGAAAAAAACCCAACAAATTTGGTTTTGTTCCCTTTGAAGTTAATTTTGTAATTTTAAAAATTAAATTGTAATACACCTGTAGAAAAGCACACAAATCCAGTTCAGTGATTTTTTTGTTTTCATTGCTAGGCACTGAAAATTTTATTTATATGTTTTGAGTCAGAGTTTGTTTAAGCCACTAATTGCCCGTTACCCAGGTTGGGCTTGAATGTTCGATCTCTTGCCACAGCCCTCTCAGAGCTCTGGAATTATTGGCATATAGTGCCATGCTGAGGCTAGTTCAGCAAATTCCTACTCAGTGAGGATACCTATGGCACCAGTAGCCGGGGTGAGAGCTGGGGCCTTCCCAGTGTGACCAGGCCAACCTCGTCACTACCCCGTGAGTGCCGTCTCGACTTTCGACGTAATTTTGAACAGATCAGTTCATTTTTGATTGCAAAGTGATGTTATACAACTTTTTTTTTTTTTTTTTTTTATTTTAGGGGAAGGTCTACAGGGTGTTCAGGGTCTCACTACTAGATCAGACTCATAGTGATCTGCCTGTTTATAGCCTAAGAGCTGCGACTATAGGCACGTCACCATGCCTAGTCTCAAATGCCATCTCAGTGCTCCCTGAGGGTGGGGCTGGCCTGGCAGGCCTGGCATGGTAGGCCTGGCACGGCAGGCCTAGGGATGTTACACACCTTAATTCACCATTTTTCTCCTCAGATTTGTCTCTAATTAATAAATGCTTATAGAAGTAATTCAATTTTAAGAAATAAAGATATGCCTCTATTGATGGTAAAATCACCCCACTGAGTCAGGGAGTATACTTTTATCCTGTTTAAGAATTATTTTGAGGAAAACCTTCCAGACCTTCTGGCACCGTGGTGTTGTGCTGCATTAGTGACTTTCTGTTGTGCAGTGAGCTCTGGCGTGCATAGTCTGGGTTGTGGCCTCAGTCTTTAATGGGCACCAAGTATGTGTTCAGTCAGCTCCTTTGCTGCCTCCAAATGGCTTCTTCCATGCGTACTCTGAGGGCCGAAGTAGCAGCACTCGTCCTCTCCATGTTGCCTGCCCGCTTCATGAAATGAGCAGTCACGAAGAATACTGACAGGCAAACCACATACTCCTGTGAAAGTATCCCGAAGGTTTACAAAACAGGAGAGGAAGGAATGGGTCAACCTACAGGTACTGCTTCGGCAGAGGCTCCATTTTTTTTAAGAAGTTGTTCTGTTAATGTTTGTTTCTATGCTAGGGATAAGACCCAGGGCCTTGTGCATGCTAGGCAAGCACTCCACCAGTGAGCTACACCTTAGCTTCTGAGCTATATAAGAGTTACAGAAAAGCTGATCTGAAAGTAGAGTTGCCCTGTAACTTTGCACTGCCTGTGCTCCACACTTTCCCCATGGATAGGGTAACGTAACCTCTCTCCTTAGTGTAAGCTACAGTTGCACGTCTGCTACATTAATGTTTACCAGTCCACAGTTTATATTTAGGATCCCTTGTAGGGGCTTAGCCAGTGCACGGTGATGTCACCATGTATCCAGGTGCAGAATAGCTTCCGGTCTCTGCCCGTTCCTTCCCTCCTCCCTCTCACCTCTGGCAGCCACTGGTCTTTTTACCATTTCTGAAGTTCTCCCTTTTCCAGAAAGTCAGTCTAGATGAAAACAGTGTGGCCTTTGGAGGTTGGCTCCTGTTACTTAGCAGTAAGCACGAAGGTTCACTCATGTCTCTTCATGTGGCTCATGTCTTTTTTAGTGCTGAATGATATCCCATTTGGTGGTGTGCCACTGTTTTTCCATTCACCTATTGAAGGACATCTTTGTTGCTTCTAGGTTTTGACAATAACGAGTAAAGCTTTAATATCCGAGTGCATGTTCGCGTGTGCACATGCGTTTGCAGCTATTTTGGGTAAATGCCACGGATTGCCAGGTCCAGTAGTAAGAGTCGGGAACTGCCGAACTGTTTCCCGCAGTGGCTGCACCTCTTTGCATTCCCACCAGCAGTGAATGAAAACACTAGAGCTGTTGCTGTTTTCTGGACCTGCAGACTCAGAGTACCCGTAGCCTGCTTGAGAGCTGTCCCTTAAGTTGAAATGTCATCTTCTTTAAAAAAAAAAAAAAAAAAAAAATCAATGTTGCCTGTGATGTGAATTTTCATGACATCAGCATCCATGGGCTAGAATGTAGGTTGAAAAAGTCTGTTCACTGTAAAATAGTCCAAAGATCAGGAAGTGCCCTATGAAAGCACTCCTCCTAATAGTGGACTGTCTTCCTTGCGTAACAGCAACAACGTGCCGTTTCAGTTGTCGTTTCATTTAAGAGAAGGCTTGTCAGAGGTCTGCTGAGGGTTGCTGGTGAGGGTACTGCTTGTGACACCTGCCTGGGGAAGATGTTGCCACCTGGAATAGGCTACCTATTGGCTGCATCCAGAGTCTGGGAAAGGGCAGGCTGGAAGTTTAGGTTTTAGGAGAGAAGAGGACGGGGCAGTGGGTAACTGTCAGTTACTTGTGAAGTTTGTAGACTGGATGCTTTGTGTGTCTCCAGAGTCATTTGTTCTGTTTCCTTCACATTCCCACAAAATGTGTTCAGTTAGATGGTCTTACACACATGGGTTTTGATGTGTCAGATCCAGCAAATTCGCAAGCTGAAGGATTTCACAGTTTATTTGTATACATCCTCATCGTAATGGGAGGGAGCTGAAATAAATGAACAGGTTTTGGTTAGCAACTGCAACATAGTTGATTTGTAGTCCAATGAACTTTGCCTCTGTCCTGTGGAAAGTTAAAAGGCCTAGAGAGCATTTAAAGAAGAGAGTAAGTGTGCGTGCAAGGAGGACAGGGAGAGGGAACAAGAGGAGGACCCAGCTGTGAAATTTGGTGCCATGCATGCCCCGGCCATCCAGAGTACCTGGAGAGTTCGCATTGGTGGAAAATCCTAGCCCTGCTCCCATGGGAGCAGAGACGTGCCGCATTATGGCTCCGCACTGTGGCGCCTACATAGATTTTACTTCTTTCCTGTTTTTAAAAACTTTATTAAATGTTTTGGGACCAGGGAGATAGCTCTGTGGCACAAGTGCCTGCCTGGCAAGTGCAAGGTCATGAGTTTGAACCCCGGTCACGCCAAAAAAAAAGTTTGACTGCCTTCATCTGATGTCACACATTTATTTTATATTAAAAAAAAAAAATCAATCTGGCCCACTGGCTCTCCTTTTTTTTAAAAAAAAAAATCATCTTTCTGTTAGGATCCCTGTTGCCCCCTAGTGAGAAGACTGGGTAAAGGCACTGCTATGCATGAGTGGAACCTCATACAGTGCTCAAAACTGGTTTGGCAATTTCATTGACAGTTAAAAAGATATGTAATATTTCTTACCTTTTTTTTTTTTTTTTTTAAAGAAATTGAGACCAAGAAATGAGCAGCGGGAAAATGAATTGATCATTTCTTTTCTGAGATGCTTATATGAAGAGAAGCAAAAAGAACACATCCATGTTGGAGAGGTGAAGCAGGTATGGCACTTTATTTTATTTATTTCTTTGTTTAGGACAGGGTCTGCAGGGTCTCACTACACAGATCAGACTCTTAGTAATCGTTCTGTTTTCAGCCTCCCAAGTGCTGGGATTATAGGTGTGTGCCACCATGTCCAGTCTTAATTAACACCCCCTAGGGGTTGGGGAGACCTGGCACAGCACACTAGGGGGGATTGAACCCTGGCCTTTGCGCCCTGCCTAAGCAGGCGCATTAGTCCTCTGAGCTGCCAGGCCAGCTCTAGGTATGGTGCTTTAAATTCGAATAACTTTTTGCTAGGACACTCAATGCGTACAGTCCTGAGGTTTCTGGAACACCGGAGCAGCTTTTTCTTGTGTTTTATGTCTGTCTGTCTGTCTGTCTGTCTATCTATCTATCTATCTATCTATCTATCTATCTATCTATCTATCTATCTAAAGATAGGATCTTACTTCGTAGTTCAGGCTGGCCTTGAACTCACTGTGTAGCCTGGCTGGCCACAAACTTACGGAGTCCTTCTGCGTCAGCCTCCTGAGCCTGAATTGTAGGGATATGGCCCCACATCTGGCTTCCTGTTTATTTTCATTTGGGGCACATGTTAGGACAACTTGCGAGTGTTAACATTATGGCTGAATAGGTACGTCTGTCTGCACTGTGGTTGGTGGAACAGTTGCTCTTAGCAGAAATGTGGTGCAGAGAACCAAGGATTCAGTTAAGAGCTTTCTGAGTTGCAGAGAACTGGTCTCTGTCCCCTCCCCTTTCTTCCAGGAAAGTTGGGAATGGCATTCTGTGTTATCTTTTAAATCATGTCAACATACCTGAAGCTTCTTTGAAATATAAATGTTAGCATAGGGTCACGTTGCAGACGAGTTAGAGGCAGAGGTAGAACGCCTAGCCTATGCACTGTTATTGTCTCCTCCCGTCCTCTGTTGTCTAGCACGTGAGTTTGCTTTGCTCTTTTTGGGGCAGCATGTCAGAGGTCAGGCTGCTGCCAGGTGTCTGTCTCTAGTGTTTGAGTTTGCTCCGCAGACCTGGGGCAAATGGAGCATTTTCTCCTGACTCCCTGTGAGCTCTTCATTAAAGAGTGCACATATGTGGAAGTTAACTTCAGGAAGTCAGTGGAGGTTATTCTCGTCTGTTAATTTTCCACAACAGGGCTGCTCCTTTCTCTTAAACTTGTTCAGAATGCTTATTCCAAAAGGGAGGAAGTGTCAGTGCTTATTAGTGCTGCGCCTCTCCCTGTGGAGGCCCTCACTGTCTGCTCTTAGAACAGTTTTTTGTGGGTACCCACTTGCAGCCCCTGCCTTCTAGTCAGCCTGGGCAACCCCACCTCCTAGCTCAGCTCTCAGAGCTTCTGTATGACATTGTGTGCGTATGGGGGGGCGGGGTGTGAGTATGAGAATTCTCCCTGGTAATTGAACCCAAGGTCTTGGCCCTCAGCTATATTCTCAGCCCCCCTTTTTTTAGGTTGAGATAAGATCTCACTGGACTGCCCTCACAGGGACAATCTCGTGATCTGCTCCAGCTTCCAGAAGTGTACAGTGACCCCAACACCCCTGTGTCACTCATATCTGACTTTGGCCTTTGTATGCTGCATTTCCTCTCTTCCCAGCCTTGCTCTGTGAGCCACTTTTGGGGTTCTGCACCCTCCCCTGCACATATGATAGGCCCATTAGTCTTAACTTTTCTGGAATTATTTCTGATCCTCGTTTTACCCTTTTCCCTCTATTTGTGCTACGAACAGCTTTTTACTGTCCTGACTTTTTTCTGAGTTAGTCTGACTTGTTCTAGCAGGAAATTTTTTGAAATAATTTATAACTGTTAGGAAGAGAAATAAAGCATTTATGGTTGTTGGAAAGTCGTCTCGTACTATGTAAATGAACATTTATGGAAACGGAAAATTTTGACCTGAGTGTCTGCTCATTTTTATGGATCATGGTAGCTAGCATCTTTATGAGCTGGGCATAGATCAGGCCAGTGGAATAATATATTTAATGATTTGCTTTCGTTTTAAGACATGGGAGATTTTCATAGTAAAAGAGACTAAAGTCAGCCCCACTTCCACTGGGGGTAAGCATTCTGTGATCCAGAGGTTTATGTCTACATCTCTGTAGAAATTGCTGTGATCCCCAGTGTCCCTCAGCTGAACACCCCGCTAGCCTCTGAGCACTGGCATTTTCAGAGTAGCAGCTGCTGTTAAGATGAGTCCAATTTGGCTTTGAGCTTCACCAGTGGATTTTCATGTAGGTGGGTTTCAGTGCTTTGTGTTGCACCTAAATGTTCTGGGAGCCTCTGGCAGAGTGTTGTGATGTGATCATGGCTTTTTGACAGAGCTTTTTCGGCCACTGACCTTCCAAAGTGGGCAGAGGACAGTGAGCCGCCACCTCAGTGCCCTGCTCCAGTCAGTGGAGATGTGGGTATGCTTTTCACCTGCAGGTGCTGAGAGCTGTCAGAGAAGTTGATTTTCATCAGTGAGGAAAAAATGGGCAAGTCACAGAAAGGGAATCAGTTTGGGCAAAGACCCATAAGTTGAGTTGTAGTTAACTTCATGCACGTGTGTACAGTGAGGGTGTGAAGTGTTAGTCAGTGGGCTTATCAGTTCTACTTGTATTCACAGAGTTGGTTCAAAATTGTTAAGTCAACTGCCACTTATGTTTGCCATGTACCAGATGCAGTTCTTCTTTCCTACATGAATTACACAGTTCACTCTATGACAGCATTTTGAGCCGGGCAGTACTGAGTAAGGTATGATTTAAAAAATATGGTTTTTACAATTCATGATTGTAAAAGACATAATGCCGTTAATACCCTATATAATACCCCTCCGCCCCCATTAGTGCATACTTATCCCATCATTCTTGCTCTTTCATGAAGCAATTCTGAAAGTCCTCTTTCATGAGTGTCTTTTGTTATGCTGTCCTGGCCCCTTTGGTGACCTGAATTGGTTGAAAATGCTTATATTTCCTGGTTATTTTGATTTTGGGGAAGAAACAGAAGTGACATGGTGCCAGAGCTGGTGATTAGGTAGATGAGGACACACCAGGGCTGCACAAGCCTCTCGTTGCCTTGGGTGCAGCAGCCTTCACTGTATTTATGATCATACCTCAAAGACATTCATGAGCAGGGCGTGGTGGCACATGCCTGTTATCCCAGCATGTGGGAGGCTGAGGCAGGAGGACTGGTGTGAGTTTGAGACCAGCCTAGGCTACAAAAGTGAGCTCAAGGCCAGCCTGAACTGCATAGCAAGACCTTGTCTCAAAAAAAACCATGAAAGAAGACTTCTAAAACTGCTTTGGAAGTACAAGGACAAGCTTGTTGAGAGGGAGACAAACTCTTGAGGTTTATGCCACTGCATGGTCTGAGGCAATTCAGACCATTCGGAGTTCACATCTCACTGTGAATTTGCTGGGTGCTATGTGATTTAGTATTTGGTCTGTCGGATTTTGTTTTTGCTTTGGTTTGATTTCCTATCCTCTATTGCTCCTGTCTGGAATAGGAATCTTTACCCCATGCTGTTGTATGGTGGCAGTGTTTAACTTCCGTTTTGATTTCTACAGAGGCTCACAGCTAAAAGTTTGCTTTACATCTCAGAGACTTTGAGCTTGGACTTTCCAGCAACGCTTTTAGGACTTTAGCAACTTTGAGAGAGGGACTAAATGCATTCTTCATGAAGAGATGTCCACTGGGGCCAGGAGTAGACTGTTGCGGTGTATGTCTAATGTTGCCCAAAGCCTCAGGCCTTTATACCGACAGGTGGAGCTTGTGAAAGGTGATTGAATCATGGAGGCCCTCCCTGTAGTTAAAAGTGATGTAAGGAGGAGGGGCCTGGTCAGAAGGGGCCAGAGGACACAGGTCACTGGAGGCATCTCTGGAGGACCTAGTTTTCTCTCACTTCCTCCCTTTGCTCTCTGCTTCCTGGATGCTGTGACACCAGCAGCTTTGCCCTCCTCCGCTCCCCCCAGAGCCCTTTTCCAGCTGTTGATCACGCAAGAGCACAACTTCCGAACTGCAAGCCAAGAAAGATTTTTTCTCTTTTAAGTTGTGGGCGTTGGTTATTGTGTCTCAGTAACATGGTAAGTGACTAAGAGAGAGGAGAAACATCTAGATGCTTATGTTAATGTATGTAATGTTACTTCCTAAATGCAAATTATTTTCTAAATGCACATTATTTCCAAATTACACTTGAGTGATGGAACTGGAGTCACAAGCATCTGGCTAGAGGTGCTGGAGAGCAGACGTGGTGCTGCATTCAGTGCAGTCGCCCTTTAGGCCCAATGGGAAAACATACACAGATTTTCTTCTGTGTAGGCTCTTCCAGGAGATGCTATGTTCTTCTTTCAGCTAGCATCGTCTTCCTCACAGTTCTCAGTCCAGTCTATCTCTTATGTTACAAATGCTTCTACAAGCCATTCTACAGAGTCTTTGCTGTGTGAGTGAGTAAGGTTACATCGCCCCCGCCAGGGTTCTTGTGGGTAACTTGCTGTGCCCTGAAGGCGTCCACTTAGTATGGTATTTATGGTGTAAATCTCCATTGCCTCGGGCATGTGTACCTTGTGGGCCTGGCCCTCAGCCTCTATCTACTCCCTCTTGGGCTATCAAATGTTTTAAGTCCAGAGTACATGTGTTTAGTACTAGCAAAACACACAGGCGAATGGTCTCCCTGCTTGAAGGAGTTTTTAAGCATAGTAGTCATTCTCTGAATGCATGTTTTAATTCTCACAGGAATAAAATCATGGGTCATTGGGTGAAAATGAATATAACTCTTCTCTTTGCCTTGAAAAATATGCAATCTTGATTGGTGAATTAGTGTCTATTTTTAAAAAGGTGTGAAGTCTTAGAACAGCAGATTCTTGAATAAAATTAGAATATTCTCAATAGCAGTATTAATCAGAGGGCATATAAAGAGAAAATCCTACACTTATAAGGCTGGCCAAAATGTTAAAGATCTGACCATAACCTGTAAAGGTAAGCTGTCATGTGTGGACACTGGAACTTGTATTAATCAATATCGTTCAGGAGAGAAAAGCTGGGTGAGCATATCTGCTTTTGCAGAAGATTCGTGGTCCCGTAACTCAGTCGTTAGGACATCTTCGTTGTTCTTGTGAAACCTTGCACATGAGTGCAGAGAGCTCTGGGTAAGAGACGTCACCACGGCTTCTTTTGTAAGAGTGAAAACAGCAATAAATATTTAGTGATAGGAAAATATAAATTGGTTATATAGAAAGACATTGCTCGATCTGAAGTGAGAAAATCCAAGAACATTTGTCAACGTAGGTAAATCTCAGAATGAGCATTGATGAAAGGTCATTGCCAAATGGATTACACAATACAGCACTTTCCTTTTGAAGTTAACCACATATAGTATATGGGTTCATATATATATCAATATGAAGTATACATTGATAGTATAAACATTGGTTTCAGGAGAGGAGTTTCTAATGGGGGTCAGGTGGAAGCTTCAGGAATGCCTAATGTTCCCTACTAATGGCGGAAGCAGAGCATTGACTGTAATCCTGTTGGCCAGTGTTCACTGTGTGCCTGCTGTGTTCTGAGTGTTTCATTGTGTGTTAATTCACGTAAGCCTCCTGACCGCAGTGGGAGGAGATCAGAGTTTACTCTGCAGAAGAAAACCGAGGAACAATGAGTGACTGCTGGCAAGGCCACATCAGTGGGGACCAGCAGAGTGGCATTTCACCTGGACATGAGCCCTAGAGCTCCCAAGCCCCTGCTACACATTGACTTGGCTAGAACCAGGTAGTGGGAAGAAGCGTTTGTCAAGTTAGTTTCTGCACTTTTCTATATCATTGAAATATGTATATGACTACAACAGAGAACATGTCCCTAGTTAGAGTCAAGGGGAATTTGATTGTGTGGTTTTATTAAAAAAAAAAAAAAAAAGAAAAAAAAACCTGTCTCACTGGAAGCAGTCACGTAAGAATCCATATAAGAAACAGTGTAATTTAAAGGCTTTTTTTTTTTCTTTTTTAAACATACCTCCTTTAACATTAAACTTCATATAGTAGCTGTCAGATGAACCTATTATATTGCCATTTTCATGGTACAGTTAATGTGGAAGAGCTAGTTGCAGAGGAAATAAAAGGGATTAAGGAAGTAATAGGAAGTAGAAAGGGAAAAATGGAGAAGACAAGTACAGAGAAAGGATTGAAGAGGTTAACCTAGGCAGAATGGATTTCCAGCTGGTGAATGTAGTTTGTCTTAATCTGTAAAATGCTCTACAAGGTAAGTTACTGCTTCTGTCGAAAAACTAATAGCTACTTTCATGCTTTTACCTATTTCAGTCTCATAGCCCAGGCCGCACATGGAAAGAGATAGACCCGGGAGCAAGCCGCCGACTTGGGTTCTAAACTACTTTTACTGACTGGCTGCAGTCACACTTTGATTTCACTTTGGATAGTAAAGAACCCCTTTGAGGCCAAATTATTTCTCATATTTGAAGCCGTGCCTCTCGGGAGCAGGGAGGTTGAGATCTAAGCTTCAGAATGATGGGCTGAGTCCAAAAGGCGCACCTGAGAGATTTGTCCTTTGCTTAAGACAAAGGAAGCTGTAAGTGACTTTTCTTTTTGTTGTCTCATTTTTCAAGACACCACAGATTGCAGCGGAAAATATTGGTAATGAGTTACCAGCCAGCACCCCTCGATTTAGGCTGGATATGCTGAAAAACAAAGCAAAGAGGTCTTTAACAGAGTCTCTAGAAAGCATTTTGTCGCGGGTAAGTAGTATAATTTCTTCAACTTAAATTAACTGATGCTTGTTTGCTCACCTGTTTTTAGCCTGAGCCTTGCTCTGTGTAACTCGGGCTGGCTTTGCATAGACTGCCCTGGAACTTGCTGTGGTCCTCTGCGTCACCCTCTCAGTTGCCGGGATCATAGGCCTGCACTGCCATAGCTGGCTCTGAATCATGATGAAAATGAGCAGAAGATTCACTTCTATGTTTTCTGTCAGTGTTCATCATAAATTACAAAACATTTTGATGTTATCTACATTTTAAATTATGAAATTGGTCTGAGTTTTTAAATAAACTATTCTTGACTCTTACATTTGGATTGCTTTGTCTCCCAAAATATTATTTCTTGCTCTGTAAAGAGCACAGATACATCAAGGTGTGAGTTCTGGTCTTATTGGTATTTAAAGAATAGTTACTGTCAGCTGCTCTCAAGGTGTTTTGAATTCTGTGTGAGGGGGTTACTTATTTGACCTCTGCACCAAACCCTACCCGCCTCCTGTTTTTCTGTTTCTGTAAGTATAATTTTATTGGTTATAGCCACCCATTTACCCATTATCTGTGACTGCTTCTGTGTGGAAATAAATAGCTGTCATAAACTAGTGCAAGAGGTGTTTGCTACATGTCAACTTCAGCTCTGTAGGAAGAGCAAAGAACACATGTACATCAATCTAGGAGTTATTTTAAAAATTTTTTTAGTATTATTTATTTACTATAGCGTCTTACTTTTCACCCCAGACTCATAGTTATCCTCCTGTCTCAGCCTCCCCAGTACTGGGATTGCAAGTAGGCACTGCCACATCTGGTTTTGTTGGCTGGCCTGGCGAGCCCAGGTTCTTGTGCTTGCCAGGCAGGCACTTACACCGTGGAGCTATCTCAGCCCCTAGGAGTTGTTTTATGAAGTCACCTCCTTCAGTCTCATAGGCTATATAAATAGCCTTGATGGAGCGTCTAAGAAATCAGAGTCTGATTTTTTTTTTTTTTATTAAGTTTTCATACAGATTCTGGAGCTTGCAGTGAATAATAATTATATAGTTCTTTGTGATTTTATGATAACTTTTCATTGAAACAAATGTTTTAGTTATAAAAAGTTAAGGTTTATTTTGTTTGAGGATATTTCTTTTTTCTTTCTTTATTTTTATTTATTTATTTTTTTTTTT
>PVKN010010787.1:0-22299 GCA_004027915.1 Capromys pilorides
GGGCTCCCCAGTTTGGCTCTTTTTAGAGGCCTAGGATGGTTAGGTGACCTGTCCACCCTCCTGACACCTGTGTGTCCCACTCGGGGACTGCCAGCCCCTGGCACCCTTGGTCGCAAGCTCACCCTGCGGTAGTCTTCCACGTGCTGCAGGTGGCTCTCCTGGCAGATGCACAGATTCAGGAAATTCTGCCACTCCATCTTCAGGGCCTCCTGGTGAACCTGCGAAGCAAGCGCAGCGCCCCGCGTTCACACCGCGCCCACACCGCACCCCACCCCCAGCCCTCGGATTGACTGTCTCTGGGGCCGGGCGGGACCTGCACACCTGGATGGGCCCGACAGCCGGGTGGCCCAGGTCCACCATGCGCTCGCCATCGTCCTCCAGCTTGTTCACGCTCTGCTCCTGGCCCAGCAACTCATACTGCTTGAAGTGCTGCGGGCGAGTAGGGCCAGAGAGGGGTGAGCACCAGGCCGGCGCTGGCCACCCCGCCACCACCGTGGGGCTCACACTGACCTCGTACTCCAGCCGCAGGCCTTCAGGGTCGGCCATGAGGTCGCTCCAGTCCTGCTGCAGGATGCGGCGCTGTTGCTCCGTCAGGGCGCTCAGCTGCCGAGTGCAGGCCTGTAGGTGCGTGTACAGGCTGCCCAGGCTCTGCCTGCGCCATGAGGCTGCCTTCTGTGCTCCAGAGCAGCGGCCGCAGGGTGGGGAGAGAAGTGAGTGGGAGAGGGAAGGGTCCAGGCGGGCAGACCCTGCCCAGCCTGCCCCCAGCTCTCTCCCCTCCTCCTGCTCACCAGCAGGTCCCGGTACTGGCCTCGAATGCTGGCTGCGTCCTGCCTCAACCAGGAGAGAAATGGCCAGTGAGAGGCAGAGTGCAGGGAGCTGGCAGCCTACATCTGGGCCAGCTGAGTCCCTGCCCAGATGGCCAGCCAGTCCAGCCCAGGCTCTAGAAGGAGGAAGGGGTCTGGGGCTGGAGCGAGACTCACGCACCGGCCCAATAAGGCACCGCAGCTGCTGTCCGTAGGCCTCGATTTCCCTCTGCAAGATGTTGTGCTCTGCAACCTGCTGCTCCAGCTCCCCTATGCCAGGCCCGTACTGTCCCTCGCTGACCTGCTTCTGCAGAAGAGCGGGCCACTCAGTCCTGCCTGAAGGACCTGGGATGGGAGCCCAGAGGTCCCTATGGACCCTCCCTGGCCCTCCCAGCAGCCCTGTCAGGAGAAGCAGATGGGCCAGGCGAGCAGCCTTCTCCAGCACTGTCCCTCCCTGTCATCACGGCACTTCTGCCACAGTAGCATCAAAGACCAAACCCTCCCCTTAAGGTCCCGGGGTCCCATGCCCCAACTGTGCCCACTGCCCCCCCCCCAAAAAAAAAACCCACTTCCCATCAATCCCTGGGCCTCCTTCCCAAAGGAACCATGGTTCCGTCCTTCTGGAATGGTCTCACTACTTCCTCCTGGCCCAGGCAAGCCCCTACCTCTCAGGCACTCCCTGCAGGAATCCTTTCCCGGTAGCCCTGTCTGAGCCCCTTCTCCCTTCCCACACCCTGCACCACCCCAGGGTTCAAGTCAATCCACGGATGAATGCTGTTCTCCCTGACATGTTCTCTGATTGTACCAGCTGTGACTGAGCTCTCTGCGGGTGTCTCAGACATTAGGGTGCTCCTGACCTGCTTCTGCTCCAGCACGCGTGCCCAGTCAACCCGGGGCTCCATGTCCAGTGGCAGCACCATCTTCTCATACAAGGCTCTGTACTCAGCACACTCCTGGGTCACCCGCTCATGCAGCTGCTTGATGCTGCAGAGGATTGGCTTGTGGATCAGGGACGGGCCTCCTCGGGATGTCCACACCTAGGTCCTGTGCCCAACCCACTTACTCCTTCTCGATCTCCTCGGCCTGTGGGTGCTTTAGGCGCCGGGCCTTGTCCACATCCAGGAAGAGGTCCTTGAGCAGCACCTCAGCCTGCTTCAGGTTGCGGCCTGTCTCCTGCTGGTACTGCAGGGCCTGGCTCTGCTCGCTGTTCAGCCGGTCCTGCGGGAAGGGACACCGAGGCTTACTGGGGTCCAGGTCCCACATCCTCCCTAAGTCCTTGCTAACCTGCTGCTGCCAGCCCAAGCCCAGCCCACCTCAGCTTGGCATAAGATCCGGGCACTGTGCAGCAGGTGGCAAGGACGAGAGAAGCCTAGGCCGCTCTTCGTCCCCCAAAGCAGCAAGTGCAGCTGAGAAGGAAGGCCAAGCTCTGTCCCACCATGTGTGAGGAGCACACAGTGAAGAACCGGGGTTACTGTGCTCTTGCATGTCACCATGGGTACCCACATACAATGCTGGGCTTCCCATGCCCCCTAGCCAGTCCCTGCTGCCTAGACCTCACCTGCTGCAGCCTCTTCTGGGTTTCCAAGATGTCTCTTTCCACCTGGTCGGCGTTAGCTTGCATGCGGGAGATGAGCACGGCCAGCTCCTGTGTGGCAACGCTGGTGGGTGGCAGGGGACAGAGGATCACATGGGGAAAAGCCTTTCTGTATTCTACCTGCTGGGGTCCTCTCTCACCACAGCCAGACTGTCTGCCCTGAAGGGAGGAATCCTTGGCCTGGGAGACTCCCCAATACTCAGCCTCAGTTTGGGGTTCAGAAAGTGAACATCCTGGGTTGTGCAATGTGGTGGCACAGGCGCCCCAGCTCCCAGCCTCAGCCAGCTGCCTGTCCCACCCCGCCCAGTCCCACCCCACCCAGCTGCCTGTCCACTTCCTCAGATTGGGTGGCCCAGGAGCAAGTGAATCACCAGCTTTCACTCTGTAGTCTGCTGGCTGTGCTCAGGAGGGGGGACAGTGAGGCTGCTGGAGGTGGGAGCAGCAGAAGCCCCCACCCCAGTGCTGTCTCCTCCACCTTTAAGTAGCTTTGTCTAAGCTACTTTGCCTTTGTCTAAGCCACATGATGTCAGAACAGGAAGGGATCAAAAGATGGCTTGGTGCCGAGTGTGGTGGTACACATCTGTAATCCCAGCCCTCAGGAGGCTGAGGCAGGAGGATTGCTTGAAGTTTGAAACAAGCCTGAGTTATGCAACAAAATTCTGTCTGAAACACACAGTGGGGGTGAGAGAGAGAGACAGAGACAGAGAGAGAGAGACAGAGAGAGAGACAGAGACAGAGAGACAGAGACAGAGAGACAGAGACAGAGAGACTTGGGTACTACACTACTCCGACTTAGGGATCCAAAGCCTAGGTTGGGACCTGATTGTTTCTGGGTCATACAGGAACAGAGGTGAGCACACTACTGCCTGAGCCCCAAGGACTCCTTTCCCTAAGGACCTCCTACTATTTGCCACATTCTCTCTCTGAGGGTCAAGGAGGCCACACAGACCTTTCTTTAGAAGGCAAAGTGGTCCAAGCCTGAGGAGCATGGTGCCCTGTAGGGATCACAGTCCTATGGGAGGGGAAGCCTCCAAGGAGCTGTAAACCAGGGTCCAAGCACAGGACCCCCAGGCAGACGCCAGTGCCAATGAAGACTGAAGTGGTCTGAAAAGACTGTGGTCTGGAAGTGCTGGGGTTGACCTCCCCTATCACTGCTGTTTTGTAAACTCAGAAAAATAAGGCAAACTTTCCATGTCTAAGTTTTCTTACTTATAAAATGGGGTCTCAATTATTATTTTATTTTATTTTATTTTTGTGGGACTGGGGTTCAAACTCACGACCTTGCAATTGCCAGGCAGGCACTTTGCCACGGAGCTATCTCCCCAGCCCCTTTATTTATTTATTTATGTATTTATTTATTTATTTTTTGAGACCAGGTCTCACTTTGTAGTCTAGGCTGGCCTCAAGCTCATGGCGATCCTTGTGCCTCAGCCTCCAGTGTTCTGGGATTACAGGAGTGTACTACTACGCCCAGCAAAGTGGGGTTTTAACAGTGTCTTCCACAGAACCCACTGGAAGCCTCAAGTGCACAGGTAGCACTCAGCACATGTCAGTTTTTATTCTGCAGAGGGTGGCATCCTCAGAGCCAGGGAGTGCCCCCAGCACTGTCAGAGCTCAGTAAGGGTGTGTGGATCACACAGAGGGAACCAGGAACCCTCTTTCAGGGTGCTGTGCATGGAACTGCCCCGGGCTGCCACACACAGCAATCTGCCTGTAATCCTGTCCTTGGGTCTGGCCTCGAAGAGGGCTGTGCCTACCCAGAGCTGCACCTCCACCCTGGGCCAGGCTCAGGTGTCCTGGGAAGGACAGGCCACTCCAGTGAGAGTCTTCACCGCTGTCTTTCCTGTCTCCCCAGAAGCCCAGCCTGCGTGGGTGCCTGATCCCTATCAGGGTAATGGCACCCCACCCCAGCCTTTCATCTGTGCTCTATCTCAACACCCTGACACCCTGGACTGGAGTGGGCAGCTGCCTCCTCCTGTGAAAGGCTGAGGACATGAGTAGGAAGAAGGCAGCCAGGTCTGTGTGCAGAGGGAGTACAGGACTCCCACACTGGTGGGAATGAACCCCAGCGCTTTTACCATTCTCCCAAGACTGAGGTGTCAGCTGGGGAAATCTGCAGCTGTGGTCGAGGTAGAAGGAGCAGGGCCCCAGCTGCCTGTCCCTGGCCACCCTCCCTCTCACCTCTCACTTCTTAGTCCTGCCTACCTGCATCAAGGCCCAAGTGGAGCCTTGAGTGTAGAGCCCTGGACAGGAGCCAGGCAGGCCCCGAGGTCTCTCAGCCTCCCCCCACCTCTCCTGCACAGTGGCCTGCATGAGTGGCCTGTACAGTGGCCTGCACAGTGGCTGGCATGAATGGCCCTCATCTGTACCAGAGTGTGCAGGGAGCCATGGCTAGCACCTGCTTCCTGCCAGGGCTGGAGTACAGCCTGGGCCAGAGGCTCAAGGCAGGACAGCATCCACTCCCAGGCCCTTTTGCTTGGAGATACCAATGCCCATCTGAGGTGCCACCTCCAGGTAGCTAGAACACCTGGGTTCCTGCCCCCCTCCCCCCAGCTCAACACCCTCATCCCCGCACTCACTCACCGGCTATGCTTGCTGGGGGAACCTTTGGCTGGGGATCCTTTGGGGGATCCTTTGGCTGGAGAGCCCTTGGGGGACCCCTTCCCCTGGGAGCCTTTGCTCAGCCCCTTGAACATGGTGGAAAAGGCAGGTGCTGGCTCAGGCTGGGCTCCCCACAGGACAGGAGGGCTGTGGGCGGTGTGCTTCTTGGGCAGCTGCTTGGCCAGGCTGTGGTGCTGTGGGGCTGCCAGGGGAAGGCAGTTTCTGCAAGGCCCCTCCCTGCAGGTGAGGGTTCCCTGCCTGGGCCTGACTGTTGCGCATGTCCCACTGCTCCTGCACAACCAGTCAGGGAGGAAAGGGCACAGCCCGGAGGCGGGGCACCCAGAGACTGACTCCCACAGAGGCTCGGACCTGCTACACCCACATGCCCAGGAGGAGCACACAGCAATCCCACCCAGATGGATGTGGAAATAGCTGGGCAGGGGTGGGGTGGGGGTGTGTGGCAGACACAGGAGGACAAGCAGGCGCAGGCTTGTGGAGAGGCCCAGCCCTAGTGCTCAGCACAGAGGCCCTTCTATCAAGTGGGTCCCCACCCATGAAAGCAGCCAGGAAAGGTGTGGCCTCCAACCTGACAGCCCAGGGTGTGCTCCCCACTCCCAATGGGATGGCTGGGAGATATTCACAACTGACGTTTTTTTCTTTTCTTTTTTTTATGTTATGGCCAGCTCAGCCTGCCCTGGGGGTGGGGCTGATGCAGCATGTGGTGCAGGGGATCGAACAGCGGTCCCTGTGGTTGCTTAAGCTTGCCTAAGCAGGCGCTTTAGACCGCTGAGCTATCTTGCCGGCCCCATGACCTTTTTTTCTTTTCTTTTTTATATTATGGCTGGCTCAGCCTGCCCTGGGGGTGGGGCTGGTGCAGCACGTGGTGCTGGAGATTGAACCACAGTCCCTGCTGTTGCCTAAGCTTGCCTAAACAGGCACTTCAGACCGCTGAGCCATCTTGCTGGCCCTCTTTTCTTCTTTTCTTTTTTTTAAAAAACAGTTTCACTATACAGTTTGCACTGGCCTTGAACTTACTTTGCAGTCTAGGCTGGCCTTGAACTCGCTGTGAACCTCCTGCCTCAGCCTCTGAGTGGTGGGATCTCTCTCTCTCTCCCTCCCTTCTGTCCTTCCCCCTTTCTTCTCCTTTTGCACTCCTGTATCTCATTTATTTTTCATTTTTGAGAGAAGGTCTCACTGAGTTGCTAAATTGTCAGGGTGGGGCTCCAACTTGACATCTTCCTGCTTCCAGAGTAGCTGGCATTACAGATGTGCGCCACCATGCCTGCCAACCTTCTCTTCCTAACAGAACCTCACGGTCTAGAGGAAGGGGTTGGACAACCCCTACCCCACCCCTTCCAGGCACTCAGCAGCCCGACGCAGAGAGTGTTCTCTACACACATGGTCCCATCCACGGTATCATTCTGAGGACCACCTGGTTTCACTGAAAATCCTTTATTTTTTGGCATCAGGAATCAAACTCAGGACTTTGTGCTTGCCAGGCAGGTGCTGTGTCACTGAGTTACATCCCCAGCTCTAGTTTCAGTGGAAGAAGGGCTGGAAGAACAACACACTGGGACATACTAGCAGGCCTAGGACAGAACACAGCCTGGCCTATGAGAAAGATGCCAGCAGCCTGGGCAGACTGAGCCTAAGCCTGGTCGCACATTCCAGGAGGACTGAAGAGGCCTCAAGGACAAGCCACTGAACCTGGTGGCCCAGGAGCCTCCCTTTCCTGAGGAGAGGAGCTGATAGTGGCAGTGGGGTAGGGAGGGCCACAGGGGCCTCGCCAAAGCAAGCAGCAACAGGAAACATGGCAGCCTGCAACCACGACCGCCTCTGCTCCAGGCTGTGTGATTAGTGAGATGGCGCCAGAGAGGAGAGGCTAATTTTCTCCTAAGCACCATGGGCACGCCTGCCACCAACTATTCTCAGAAGGGGCCATTTGCTGAGGAGGCTGCCTCCTACCTGTTCCAGAGCTCCTCCTTCCTGCCTCTCTTCACCTTTGAGATGAGGCTTCCCAGAGATGGTGGCCATGGGAGGTAGGCATGGTGGGGACAGGGAGACCCAGAGTTCAGCTGGCGGCTCAGACCATGTGAGCGTCACCCCTGGGCTGCAGGAGGCCTCCTGGAAACAAATGAGTGCTCTCAGGCTTCTCCCATGCCCCAGAGACCCAGGACTGAGTGCAGGAAAAACAAGAGCTCACTGCCTGGAATGCCCATCGGTCACATCAGAGGGCTGGCTACAGAGGAGGGCGGCCAGGCATGGCCAGAACGCCCTGGGCTCTGAGGTGACTCATCACGGCGGGATGTTCTTGCCCAGATGGCAGTGACCCTGACCCCGAGATGAAGTCACTGGAGAATAGAGAAGGAGAAAAGAGAGGTGCTGTCTTTGCATTTCACTTCTCATTCTTGGGACACTGAAGAATATCCACTCATTTGTTTTATTTATTTAGTCTTTTTGAGACAGGGTCTTACTATGTGCCTCAGGTTGACCTTGAGCTCATTTTGTAGCCCAGGCTGGGCTCGAGCTTGCAACAACCCTCCTGTCTCAGTCTCCTGAGGTTACAGGGGAGTGCCAGCCACCACACCTGGCTGTACCCCATCCATTAGATTCCCAAGATGGGACTGCAGCTCATCTGAGGCCCTTGATGCCCCAACAAGGTCTTCACAAACTTTACTGTATGTGGCTGTGGGGCATTTCAAGGTGCCTGGACCAAACTGTGATGCATTTTATGTGCATTAAGTTCACACAGTATTTACAAGACCTGCTCACTACTTTTAAAGATGTAAAATGTCTAGTTATTCACTTTTTTAAAAAATTTTTATTTATTTATTTGTTTGTTTGCTTGTTGTATTTGTTTGTTTCTTTATTTACTTATTTTATGGCTGGCTCAGCCTGCCCTGGTGGTGGGGCTGGCACAGCATGCGGTGCCGGGGATCGAACCACAGTCCCTGCAGTTGTCTGAGCTTTTCTAAGCAGGCACCTTAGACAACTGAACCATCTCGCCGGCCCACAGTTATTCACTTTTATACTGACATTTTGGGAACCTTGATATACGTATTTTAATGGGAATGAAACTGCTTACCAGGCAAGTGCTGAGCTATATCCCCTGCCCAAAATATAATGTTTAATTATACCTGTTGCTTTTCAGTTTTTTAAAATTTATTATTTACTTATTTGGTACAGGGTCTCACTATACAGCTTAGACTTGTAGTGATCCTCTGGTCTCAGCCTTCCCAGTGCTTGGATCACAGGTGTGTGCCACCATGCCTGGTTTTGACAGCCTGCTGGGCGCAGGGACAGCATAGCATGCAGTACCAGGGATTGAACCCGAGTCCTTGTGCTTGCCAGGCAGGTGCTTAGACTGCCAAGCTATCTCCCCAGCTTGCTTTTCAGTTTTTAAAATGTGGTTATAATAGTTAGATACAGTGGCATACATTTCCTCTACTGTTTGGGAGGCTGAGGCAGTAGATTCAAGTTCAAGAGAAGCCTGGGCAACTTAGTGACTGGAACAACAATCTGTCTCAAAATAAAAATTTTTTAAAAGAGGCTGAAGATTATGGCTCAGCTAAATGCCCTGGGTTCAATTTCCAATATTGCAAAACAGTAAGAATAGGGAGGAAGAGGTAGAGAAGGAAAAAGGGGAAGAGGAATTTAAAAAAAATATACTGTGGGGCCGGCGAGATGGTTCAGTGGTCTAAAGCGCCTACTTAGGAGGGCTCAGGCAACTGCGGGGACTGCAGTTCAATCCCCGGCACCACATGCTGTGCCAGCGCCACCACCAGGGCAGGCTGAGCCAGCCACAAAATGAATAAATAAAGAAACAAACAAACACAACAAGCAAACAAATAAATAAAAATAAATAAAAATAAATAAAAAAAAATATACTGTGGGTACTAGGAAACGTAAAACTGCAGGTGAACCTTGCATTTGCAGCTCATGTTAGAATTCTACGACATTCTTCTTTGCTCTGACCCAGCAGCTGACAGGGTGCCCTGTTGGCCTCCCACGGCCTCAGGCTGGCCGCGTCTCCTTTGCTGATCTGGCTTCTCATCTTTCCTTTCACCTGCCCTGGCTTCAGCTCCTCTGTTGATTGAGAGGTTAGAGCTCAGAAGACCCCCAGGATCCCTCCAACCCTGTGCCAACTGTGCCCCACAGTGTCAGCTCGCTCACACCCAGCCTGCTACGGGCCATGCACAGCACACAGGGGCTGCAGTCTGAGGAAGGACTGACCAGGATGAAAGCAAAGTGCTCAGTGCTGGGGCTGCCACACACAGGCAGCTGGGCCGCAGTGCCACATAGTGGTGCCAAGGCTTAAGCACTCAGGCACCCATTTCTTCTCTAACTGCAGCGAGCCTACCCTTCTTGCTGAAGCAGATGGAGGCAATCGATTCTTTTTGCCCTGGGAGCGGAAGCTGCCTCCTGATGAGGAAGCTCTGCTATCTCAGGAAATTGCCCTCAGTTCAAAAGCTCACAGTTAGACCCTTGGACTGAGGCTGAGCAACACCTCCTGTTCTTTACTCTCCCTGGCCAGCCTGGAGCAGAAAGACCTCCATCAGCGGGGCCTAGGGAAGAGGTGAGGGGAGTCAGGGGCCGGCATCTCCTTCCGTGGGCCGAGCTGCAGCCTTGGGAACCTGCAGGGCTGTCGGGAGGAGGCTCTTTTGGCATGGAATCTCCCCAAGTCTGATAACAAAGAAATGCTGAAGGTGTGCCTGGAGAGAAGGCAGCAAGGGGCGACAGTGCTTGCCCAGACGAAGCAGCATGGGGAGGACAGCGTGCTGGTTGTACCTCTGGGGCCTTTTATAGGGAAGAGCTGGAAGCAACGTCCACAGAAACTCGAAGCACACTCAAGACCGCCTGTATTGAGGATTCCGTGTGAAATGGCCAGAGAGCGCAGAGAGGACCGTAGGAGTTCCAAATTCAAGGCTGTCTCTGAGTGTTTGTCTCTCCCTATGCAAGATCCCCTTATTAGGGCTTGGGCCACAGTGGGCAGCCACAGCTCCATTGCTGGGACCAGGGCAGGATAGGGCCTGGCCACAGAGCCACCAACCATAGCCATCCTGCCTTTCAGAGTATGAGCCATCTGGTTCTGCTCAGGAACCACTAGGCCTCCAGGTCAACTGAAGTTGCCCTCGGGCTGGGCTCTGGGCCTCCAACAGGACAGATCTTAATTGCCAGGTTTGGTGAGGCATCGCTCCTGGGAAGTTCAGGTTTGACAGAGGCAGTTAATGCACGGTGTCTGTGATCAGGTGACAGCTGAGCAGGGCAGCTGGAGAGCGCTATGGTCTAAGGAAAGGGTTCATAAAGCAGATACACAGCACAAAGGGACAAACTGACAAGTCTTCAGTGTGGAGGGGTGGCCTGCTTGTCACCAGGAAGTTGGAGAGAGGAATCCACCAGCCTATGCCTGTTATCCTACAGCATGGCCTGGATTCTGCTCAGGAGAAGGCAGATGGCAAGCGGGAAAGCTGGCTTGGGGCAAGAATCCCCTCTTTCGCTGGTGCTTGCCAACCAGCTCACTGTGGATCCTGGGCTCCAACCACCCCAGGGGAGCCTCCTCGCTGTCAGGCTGCAGTGAGACAGTGTCGATGCGGGCCCCTCTTCCTAGATAGAGAAACGAACGCCCCTATCCTACAGGTGAGGGAACCTGTTCACAGCTGGGTTGGCTGCAGGGCATGTTTGGGGCAGAGACACTGGCACTTGGGGCCCCTAGAGTCTTGCTCTTCCGCTTTTGATTCTTTCAGGGCTGTAGGGGTGGCCAGGTACCCACCCTTCATTCCATAAGTTGGCTAGAGCTAACAGCACTGCTTCCTCTCCCTAGATTGCTGGGTAAATTTCAGCTTAAGGAAATGACATGTTTAAGTACAGATGAGCAAGAGAACACAGCTAGGGATGGTAGCGCATGACTGCAGAAAGTACCTGCATTCTGGGAGGTTGAGGCAGGAGGATCCTAAATTCCAGCCCAGTCTGGGCAATTTAAAAAAAAAAATTTAAAGGGCTGGGGCCGTAGCTCAGTATGAAGGCCCTGGATTCAACTCCTTACTACCAAAAGGAAGGGAAAACCATCCCTTCCCTGGCGCCTCACCGTTCTCCACCAGTCTTAGCAACAGATGGTCTCTGATGGGGTAATTACAGCAAACAAGAGACTCCTGTTTACAGAGTAAAAGCCTCACAGAATAGCAGGCTGAGCCTATAGCCCATTAACTGCTTCAAAAGAGCCCCACAAGCATCCCATCTGCACGCTATTTGAGATTATCTTTTCAATTTCTACAAGCTGTGATTGAAAAAGTGTTTAAAAATTTAAATTGACTAATCCTTTAATATCCCTCAAAATAATTCCTCTCCCTCCAAAGACACGCATTCCATCATTCTTTCCACTCACCGAAGCAGCTCTGGAAGTCCTCTTTCATTAGTGTCTTTAGCTGTGGTGTCATGGCTGCTTGGATGTCCTGAATAGATTCAAAACATTTCCCTTTCATGGTCACTTTAACTTTGAGGAAGAGCCAGACTCCCTGGTGCCAGACCTGGTGAATGAGGTGAACGAGGACACTGTCATGTTTTTGCAGCCTGCGCGTCCACTGGATGGCACTCGGCAAGAGCACGCACTGTATGTGATCACACCTCCTAAATGCATGAACAAAGACTTCCAGAACTGCTTCAGAACATGGCAAGAATTACGGGAGAAGTGCATGTAAAGCGAGGTGGAGGACTTTGAGGGGGTACTGATGGCAATGTCTTTTATTGTAATAAATTTAAAAATTTCCATGTGCACTGTATTTTTTGATCACTTTGTCCCTTTAGCACCTCTAGGTGATACTTGTGGAGACTGCTCTACGCTAGTTGGTACACGGCACAGAGGGTGGGTCCTTGAGGTGTGACCCAATAATGGTCCCTTCCCCAGCTCCGCAGAACTCTGGCATCCATCACACAAGTGACTCTAACGACTAATAGGCCAACAGGTTAGATTCTTCCAGTTGCGGCTGTCAGGGTCCTGGCAATTTCCAACTTACTCTCTTTGCTTTGGAACATCCATAAATTTTACAGCTAAATCTGGTTTTCATCTCCTCTGCAGCAACGAATGTCCAAAAAGTTAGGACACATGTTTTTGCTATCTTTGGATGTTTTCCTAGACCTCTGAGTGTTCCAACCTTTTCAAGGCTGCAAACAGCAAGAGGCTGTTTAGAATTCTGTGATCAATTAGCTTTTTGTGTAATTAATGATACCTAATGCGTGAAAAATGAGCACTGCCACAGAGGCCATTGGCCTTCCTCTCCTGGAACAGGCAGACACTGCCTCAGCTTGTGAGGCTTCCTAGTCCAGGACATCATGAAGGTGCACCCTGCCACCACAGCCTGTCACCTCAGGGCCACAAGGCCTGGGAAGATGAGAAGCATGCCCAGCGGTGCCTCATTTTAAATGAAGTCCAAGGGGCCAGGGAGATAGCTCTGTGGCATAGGTGCCTGCCTGGCAAGTGCAAGGTCGTGAGTTTGAACCCTGGTCCCGCAAGTAAAAAAAAAAAAAAAAAAAAAATGAAGTCCAAGAGCTTACACCTGACTCAGTGTCAATGTAGAGAAACCAGCGCAGGAAGAAGAAAAACCTAAGGCCCTCAGTGTCTCATGTGCCACCTGTCACTGCTCCAAACAGATCCCTGGCATTGGCTTCCTGTGTCCCTTGAGGTGGGGACTGTCACCACCTAGATAGGAAAATGGAAACTATCACAGAAGACCTTGGGTGGGTTCCGAAATAGAAACTGAGGCTTTCTGGGGAGGAGGGCTTCTGTTGTCCACTGCCCAACCTGTGCCGCAAGGAGACTTTGATGTTCCTATTAAAAAAAAGAAACTCTTCATTGAGCCCCTTTCTTGATACAGAGACAGAAGATGAGTATGGGTCAGAGCCACTCAGGGCCTGAATCCCGGGAGGGGACAGGACCCACCTTGTCCTGTGACAACACCCAGCAAGCTCTGTGCTGACTGTGGGCCTGGCTTGGCACCTGTTTCCATCAGAGGCAGAGCCTGAGCCAGGATAGGATCAGCTCTGCTTCTGACATGGGGCACTCAAGACACATAAGAAAAAAACATTAAGCAATTTTAAAACGAAGAGTTGCTACCAGGGGTTGGGGAGGTAGCTCAGTGGTCTAGGCACCTGCCTGTCAAGTGCAAGAACCTGAGTTCGATCCCCAGTAATGCATGCTGTGCTGGTCCCAGAACCACAGGCTCACTGTGCCAGCCTCAAACCCAGGTGTGGTGGCGCACACCTGTAATCCCGGTTCTGGAGAGGCTGAAACAGGAGGATCACTATGAATCTCCGCTGCATAGCAAAATCATGTTATCAAATTAAAAAAAAAGTTTACAATCAAAATTAGTGCCTTCAACCCTTTCATCCTGATGGAAGCTACACTCAAAAGGGCAGAAGGGGCTGGGCAGGTACAGAGCAGGACACAGGGAAACCTTCACCCAAGGAGCTGGCCGCAGCCCAGTCTGCTCACAATGCCTTGGACACTGGTGCTAGGCACAGTGGTGCCCTGGAGCATGAGCCTGGCTATAGGTGCAGAGAACAGGTGTCAGGAGATGCAGAGCCTCAAACCACTGTTGTGGGGGAGGCCAACACGAAGTCCCAGTACATCCCCAGACCCAGAGGGACACAAAGCTGCAGGAGCACCAGGGTCTCAATGTGGGGTCAGTGTTAGTGTCTCCAGAGGGAGGGAAGGAGGAAGGCTGTGGCACAGGAGAAACTTTCAAATAAAACATCAAGGGTAAGAGCACTACTGCCCAGTGGCTGAGTACGGCATAGACAAGGCCCTGGGTTTGATCTTCACCACCACACAAAGACATACCTATGTGCACATAAACAGCAAACCAGCTTCCAGTCAAACCCCATGAGAGAAGAGACCTCATCTCATCTCCAAGTTCTCCAGGCCTCCATGACAGAACTGAGGCCACCCTGTCTTGCACTATCCCTCTGGCACCCTTCCTTTAGCAGTGGGATCCCAGCTTAAGTACAGCCCCAGCCTTCCCTTCCAGCCACATGGCCTGCAACACTCCTCGTGCTGTTTCTCTGGTGTAGGATAAGTGAATTCCAAAGGGAATCAGGGTGTCAGGTACACTGTGTAAACGTTTAAATCACTTTTATTCCTTCTTACATTGCCTTTGTGACATCTGTTATTGATGCCACAGATGAAATTAAAAAAGGATGAATAAGTATAAAAGTAAAAGGGTAAGGAAGATTAAAATGTGATGGCATCTAAAAATCACAGAACTCTTTAAAAACAGTGCCTCCATCACATCCTGTATGTAGCCGTAAGCAGCACAGACGGCTGTCAGGAAGTCAGGTCCCACCTGACCTCATAGGGCCATTCACCCAGGTCCCCCAGGAGGGAGAGCGTGTAAAAAATGGGCACAGTCTCTATCATCTTTGCTTTTAATATAAGATTTGGTTGCATCATTTCTGAGTGTAACATATTTCTTCTAAAAATAGAGCTCTCTGCTTGTTTGGAAACTTAACATTTACCTGGAAATGAGGGGATAAGGCTGACTGTAACTTGGAAGTGACACCACCAATGCTTCATAGTCATGGGCAAAGCTTCAAGGGCTCCTGGGTGAATCCCTTCCAAACCCACGCTACTGAGGACAAAGGACAAACACCCCAAGGCCCCACCGTGCCTGCGCGGAGCCCCTAATGCACCTCTACTGCAGGTAACTGGTCCTGGCTCCCTGGGCACCAGACAGCAGGGGTGCTCCAGGGGGTATGGGAGACACAGTGAGTGGACACAGGGTCCCAAAGACACCAGGGTGGCCTTCCCACACGTGGGTTAAGAATGTAAGTGCACAAACACAAGACATAGGAACACAGGGCTAAGGGTGTGGAGCTCCCACCCTGGGCCAATGCAGACCTGGATTTAATAGCATGGAACTTGCCAGGGCTTTCTCACAATACAGCTAAAAGTCAGAATCTCCCCTGCCCTAGGAAGAGCCTGGTTAGCTCCTGAATCCAAAGATGCCCTTGATGTATCCAGTGAGGCTGCTCTTAGTCTTCTGCTCCAACTTGTCCTCAAGGGGTGGGAAGGCCACGTGATTGAGGGCCAGGTCGAAGAACAAAGGCTTGCAAGGAATGGGCTGGAACCCAGGCGGGAAGTGCACGAGGTTGGCTTGCTTGGTGACAAGGGAAGGGTCCAGGCAGAAGGTGTCAAATCGTTCAACCAGAGGCTAGAAGTTCAAGCAGTCAAGTTAATACCCCACACACCCGGGAGATGTTCCTATGCCTGAGTGCCCAGCTCAGGGCTTTCCCTGGGCTAGCTCCCTGAGCCTCATGTCTCCTATGCCAGTTCCCTCAGCCCCACATCTCCTGCCAGGAGTGCCAGCCCCTATCCTACACACAGGGGTACCAAGGGACACAGTGCGGCTGGACATTTGGGCAAGAGCTCTGACCCATGGGTGGTGCTCTGCACAGGCACCACTTCCTCATCTTCCTTCCTAGTGTGGTCCAGACACCTAATTACACAGGCAACAGGTCGCTGAGCATGAAAAGGGAGGGAAGCAGAAATCAAGGACCACCTGTCCTATGATTAAGAGCGCATAATCCTAGGCAGTGGTGGCCAACCCATGGCATGCGTATCGCAGTGGGTTGCTCGTATCATTAAAAGCTCTAAAAGTTTGTCATCATAGGGGACTGGGGATATAGCTTAGCAGCATAAGTGCTTGCCTGGCAAGTGCAAGGTCTCAGGTTTGATCCCTAGTACAAAAAAAAGTTTGCCTCCTCCCTGTTCTAGGGAGTTACTAATGCTACTCTATTTCTCCAGAGCCACAGCTGTACGTACCTTATTGTCCTTTACTTGGGAGGAAGTCTCTGTTTGATGGGCATCATTTGCATCTGAAAATTTCAGAGAAATTTAGTAAGAACAGGACCACAAATACTACAGTTACGAATGAGGCCCATCATATGCATGGCTTCTAAATCCTAAAAGCAAAAGTAGGACAGTGCGTCCTCTCCCTCCTGGGCCCAAATTTTGCCAGGAAGTGGTGTAAACGACAATAATTCCAAGTCCTGCACCATCAGCCTGGTGGAGCTACCACAGTTGTATGGGATGTGATGGAAGGAACTGGGACATAGGATGGTGCTTCTCTAAATCCCACTACACACTACAGGGCTTAATGGGGCAGAAATAAAGGCCAGGAGGATGAAAAATCTAAAAGATTAACTCAAGCAATCCTTTCAGCCTTAAGACAGTGATGCAGAGTGTGGAAAAGAGGTGGAGCAGCAGTGAAGAGAACCGCGGACGTGCTCAGCCAGGAGCACGGCAGGGCTCACCCAGGATGGCGGCGGCCTGCAGGGAGCACTTCTCTGACCGAACTTGGGTGATGAGCTCGTGCACATTAGGCAAGTCCTGCAACGATTCCAAGAAAGCACACTCAGAGCCAGCAGCACCTGGGCAGCCCCCACTTCGCCACTACCCTGGGGGAAGAGATCCCACTGGGACTTTCATAGAGCTTTGGTTTCATTTACTTCTGATTACAACAAACAATAATAATAATAATAATAATAACAACAACAACAACAATAATAACCCAACCTGTTTCAAGCAGGATATGCTATACCATGGCTTAAGTGATAGCATGCAAACAGTAATATCTATATCTATACACTGATACACTCTAATTATATCAAATGCCAGGCACTGTTCTAGCCAGTTTAATTGGCAATTTTTTATTTTCTGATGATGATGATAATGTCTTTTTGAGACAGGGTCTCGCTATGCAGTTCAGGCTGGCCTTGAGCTCACTTTTGTAGCCCAGGCTGGTCTCAAACTCACACAGATCATTCTGTCTCAGCCTCCCAAGTGCTGGGAGTACAGGCACGCACCACCACGCCCAGCTCTTAACTAGCAATTTAACCAGCATGATACTCCTGTAGTACATCTGTCCAGAGGACAGAACTCAGAAGCAACTTAGAATCAAGCCCTCTGCTGCCATCACCTTCTCTATAGGTGATGCTGGGCTCTTTGTCTTAGTCTCTTGCTTGGCAAAATATTTTTCTCTCCTGGGCACAGGGCAGCAGCTCCTCTGGGCTGGCCTGGCACTCCATCATTCATAGTAACTCAGTTCCATCAGTGATTACTTTAATCATTGAGGATTCTGAAAAATCCCAATATCCACTCCAGATGCCACCAGTAAGAACCAGGAGCTCTCAGAGTGGGATGCAAACACCCATTTTTAAAAAAATCTTGCCTGGCACTTCTAACATGGAGCCAAATCAGAGAATAGTACTTCAGGGTTTTCTTTGTTTGTTTTGCCTATCTAAACCCATCTGGGGGCTGGAATGTACTACATAACTATTAGCTCAAGGGCAACCAGGGTGACCATGCCTGAGAAGCAGCTCTGGGTCTACCCTTGCAGGCTCAGCCCTGGCTTCCTGTACATCTTCCTGGGCCTGAAAAGAAGGACAGAGGGCTTACTTTTAGGCTGTTTTTGAAGGCTCCTGAGTCAGAGTTTACTTCGTCCGCATACTTCAGGACTCTGTCGTATAGGACAAGGGCTTCGCTCCACTTCTTCACCAACACATAGGACTGAGCAATGAAAAAACACCTGATGGGGAGGGAGAAGAGCCACAATATTCTAAAGTAACAACTGCCCAAGACCAAGGCTTTCTTTGCAGCTTAGGCTGAATTTTCAACTTGGGAACAGTATTTTTTCCAGTTACAATTTTTTAAAAATTATTTTTAAATCTGTAGTTGGTTGACTCAGTAGGTGCAGAACCTGCAGACATGGAGTAAACTACATACAGATTAGTGTGTGATTGTGTACATGTGTGCATCCTGCGGAAACAGGATTTTTCTTTTATGGTGCTAGGGAGCCAATCCAAGGTCTTTGCACTGAACTACAACCTCACCCTTTTAAAATGTTTGTATTTAAAAATTCTGAGACAGGGTCTTGTTAAGTCACTAAGTGGCTTACACTGGGTTTGAACTTGTGATCCTCCTGCTTCAGTCTCATGAAATGTAGGAATTACAGGCATGTAACTATAAGAGGACTGCACAGAAAGAGGCCTGCACTGTTTGGCTTAAATATAAATCTTACTGACCACCATCTATACATCTAAACCACCATCACTGGCTCTGCTCATGTCTTTTTAAAAAGCAAGACCAAGGAAGGTTCTTCTTCACTGAATTTTTTCTACTAGGCTCAAAAAAGCCTGAGCTTTTTCGGCCCTCTTCCTCTTCTTTACAAGTATGGGGATGGAACCCAGCATCTGCACACAAAGCTCATGGCAGCATACACCAGGCTCACCACTGAGTTGACAGTACAGGAGGGGCCACATGAGCAGAGGGCCGAAAAAGATGAACATGCACAGGACTCTCCTGTCACTCCATGTGGACCCCATCATGCTGTATAGCCCACTCCAAGTTACCATGATCTCATTTAAGGCACTGGATGCCTCCGCTTTAGCCCAACTCAATTCAGACTTCCTGAATTAGCCATTCTGCTTGTGCTAATACAACCTTCCGAATGTTGTCTTTTTTACTAGTATGGCAGAGGTGGTAAGGTTAATGTGTGTGCTCTGACTGCCCCTGTTCCATTCAAAGAGCACACATGGAACACTGGATACTACTCGCCGTAACCACTGGTTGGGACTTCTGATGAACACGTGGGGCTGAGCCCTGTGCGCTCAAGGCAAGGCAGCCACACAGCCAGGTGCCAGCAGCTCCATCTCCCAAAGCTGACAGAACTGCTGGAGGCAGAGGAGAGCCCAGCCCTCTCAAGATGTTACCTGTAAGCCTTGAACACCAGGGTCTTGAGGCCTATCTCTTTTTGGAAGGCTCTGTCGTCCTCTAAGCCAGGAAGCTGTAGTAATTCTACCAGGTTCTATATAATAGGTACAGAAAGAAAACTTGTGAGTAGGCCTGCCTTGACAGAACAGACAAAGGGAGAGGAAAAGATCTGTGCCCAAAACAACGCGACAAACCTGTGCGGTCTGACTTGGCAGCAGCTATATCTGGTGTCCCCTTTGCTCCTGATACTGACAATCTACTTCTCTTTAACACTCAACTCATTTCTGACTACCTTCCAAAACTTTTGCGTCATTTCAGCCAGAAGATTCTGCCCAGCTCTGGACTTTCAATTCAGAGTTGTCCACGCACTCAGCTGTGACACAGACACTGTGTGCAGGTGTGCAGCAATCCTATTACTACTTGACTGACTCCCAGGGGCTGAGGCAGTGTGGACTCAGGTCTCTGGATGGTCCTCAGCACTGGGGACAGTTGTTTTTTTTTTGAGAAGGGGTCTACCTAGCCAAGGCTGGGCTCAAATTCATGGAATCAAGTGACTCTCTTACCTCAGCTTCTGCATAGCTGGGACTAGAGGCGTACATCACCAGGCCCAGTTGCTGGGAAAGCATTTCATAGAGAGAAGTGTTCAGTGAATATCTGTAAGTTTACTATCTCTGTGCTTCAAAAGCATTCAACATGTCTGATGCATGAGTGTCACAGACTGAGAGCTAGTACAAAAACTCTGTCTTCCATCCAGTTACTAAATGCTCTTGGCTGGCATGGCCCTGATGCTACGCAGTTAGTCATTTTGTGTCCTACACAGGCACAGTCCCAAGGTCACCTGTAGAATGATGTCATATAGCCGGATCAGGTCCTGCGGCCGGGGAGAGCGCTTGCTGTCATCTTCTGGCTGCTGTTGCAGCAAAGCCTTCTGTAGACCTTTAGCCATGTTCTCATTTCTCTTGATTGCCGTTGACAGCTTGATGTAGGTCAGGTAGCTGAAACATACCACACGTCAGCTCAGGTTATGCTCAGGGAAGCTAATGCTCTGGGAAAGGCACTGGACTGTGTTTGGAGACTGCTCTCAGGTAGGTGTGGAGTGACGGTGTATCACACAGCAGGACCATCAGGCCTGGGCCTCAAGCTCATGGGCTTGCAAGTTGGCAGCTTTTCAACGGGAAACTTAGAGGGGCCAGAATGAGATGAGACTTCATCAGAAAATTTTATTTCAGCTTGAAATACATGCTGTGTTTTTCCAAGAGCCAGAGAACTTCTGATTTAGAGGATACTGCCAAGCCTTGAGAAAGTCCAGAGGTGGGACTGGGGAGGTAACTATGGAGCTTAGGGGCAGAGCGCATGCACGAAGCCTTGCATTCATTCCATCTGGAGACCACAAAAAGAAGGCCCAAGGAAGGGAGCCAGTTTCTAGGATGAGTCCAGTCCTCTTCCTGGCCTATGCCACAAGAACCACAAGCTTGTGCCACACCTGCCCTGCAAATGGATGCCTTCTCTGCTCAGAGGCACTGTGGCACGGTGCTTCGATGGTCATGTGATTAATCACATAGAAACGACAAACTACAAGACACCTGTCCATTTTAATTGTACCACCCAGCAAGTCCCTTTAATGCTGGGAAAGCTGTCAAATGACTGAATCTCCAAATCAAGAAGCAGCAATGTATGCATGTCACTTAGAGATTTACAGAGAAATATCAAAAGAATTTGTTAAAAGAATTAAAAACAGCTGCTTCTGGAAAATAGGCAAAAAAAATCCAAAACCCCAAAACATAGATAAATGGGCAAGAATGTGATGAGACAGAATTAACTGGCCAGGCTCTGTGATACATGCCTGTAATCCCAGCACTCTTGGAAGTTGAGGCAGGAGGGCAGAAAGTTTTAAGCCCAGACTGCAACTTAGGGAGAACCTGTCTCAAAATAAAATAATTTTAAAACAGGCTGTGGATGTAATTCTGTGGTAGAGTGCTCACCTAGCACATGTGAGGACCTTGGTTCAATCCCTAGTACCATAGACAGACAGATAGGCAGGCAGACACAGGCAGACACACACACATACACTGCCTTCCTGATCATGGAAATGTTCAACTGCTACTTTTTTAGTTTTTTTATGTATTTAGTACATGATCTATAGGATCTTTCTCACTACACAAATTGGGCTCAGTGATCCTCCTGTTTTCAGCCTCCCAAGCATGTAGTAGTAGGTGCACACTACTATGCCTAGTCTCATTCGCCATCTCAGCACACCCTGGGGGCAGAGCCAGCATGGCACACCAGCGACAGAAGCCCTGGTCCCTGTGTCTGCCTAAGCAGGTGTCGTAGTCCACTGAGCTATCTGGATGGACCAAAACTTACCATTCTAGTATTGGCTGGACAGATCCTGAAAGTGGGAGAATGGACTCAAAAGCAAAGGGCATCCAAGTTTCCGAGAGCCCTGAGTCTTAATGAAGATTTCAGAGAACCTTGGCAAGGTTTAGTCATCAGATCAGCTCTTAACTTGACCTCTCAACACAAACCAGTCATCCAACCTCTGGTAGCTTCATCTCTCTGAGTGGGCTGCTCAAAGAGGTAGCATCTAATTGCCTTTTCTTTTTTGTTTTGAAATAGGGTCTCACTTTGTAGTTCAGTCTGGCCTTGAACTCACAGCAATGTTCCTGCCTCAGCCTCCCTAGTGCTTGGATTACAGGTGGATGACACCATGCCCAGCCTAACTGCCCTTCTTGGTTCGTATTTTAGGTATCTGAGACATCTATGGTTGTTCTGGCATTCACATAACATCAAGTTCTTTTTTTTTTTTCTTCATATTTGACAAATTTTATTTAGTTTTGGAAAAAGAAAAAAAGTTTTTTTTAAAGTCATACAGCCTTCCCCAAACACATCTTAACATTTCCAAAAACTGAACAATGACTTGTTAACTCTAAAGTTCCACATAAACAACTTGAACAATATAGTGACAGATAAGATGCAGGGTAAATATACAATTTTATTAGTTCAGTTACCTTTACAATTAATGTTATGCTATGGAATTATTTTTAATTAAATAGCATTAAGATCATGATAATCCTTATCCTTTATGAAAGAATCTAGGATGTTACAATAATCTGAAATTTCCAGTTTGGCAGTAACACTTAAATTTACCATTATTTATTTAGCATCATCTTATCAAAAAGTCAAGCATACTATCCTAGATCCTCAGAATTCACATTCCTTGTGTTCAGTTCTATAAAGGGAGTATGGTGAATCACAAGTGTATGTTTGCTAAAAATGTAATTTTAGGCAACCCAAATTAGCCAAAAGGGATGGTTTTGATAGCTTCACGTTTTATAAGTAAAAAACAAGGCAAAGAAGCCAAATAGTAATAATAATTACATTGTAAAAGTGATTTGTATTTTTACTCTTTGGTAAGCCTCAGGAAATTACAGATAATAAGACCTTTAAACCTTATCTGTTTTCTTAAAGTATAAGCTTTTGCATTTTTATCTTAACAGTTTGTAAAACTTCCCTTCCCTGGTAAAGGCTCAATAGGATTG
>PVKN010010788.1:0-22302 GCA_004027915.1 Capromys pilorides
AAAAAAAAAAAAGATAAGTCTTTTTAAAAGGTCTGGGAACACACATGCACATACACACACACACACACACACACACACAAAAGGTCTGAGAACATAGTTCAGTGTTTCTTCTTTCAGTCTACAGTATCACAAAATAAATGCTCCTATTCTTTGTGGAATAAAAGTTGTCTGTACTCTTCATTTAGCTGTTACTAACTAAGATCTTATTAAGGGCCAGTAAGGTAGCTCAGTGGACCAAGCACCTGCTTAGGCAAGAACAGGGACCGAGGTTCAATATCCAACACCACGTGTTGCAATAGCCCCGCCCTCTGGGCGACCTGAGTCGAACCCATCTGGGTGGGGTGGTGCATGCCTGTAATCCCATTGCTGGGGAGCCTGAAAACAGGAGCCTGAGCTGCAGTGAGATCCTGTACTAAACACATTTAAAAAAAGAAAAAAGAAAAAGAAAAAACTCTAAGCTCTTATTGAGCCAGGTGTAGTGCCGCACATCGGTACTCCCAGCATTTGAGAGGCTGAGGCAGAAGGATCATTTCAAGTTTGAGATCAGCCTAGGTTACAAAGTGAGCTCATGGTCAGCCTCAATTGCATAGTGGGATCTTGTCTCAAAAAGGCAAAAAAAAAAAGCCCTAAAATCTTATTGAGTTGGATATAGCAGCCCACACTTGTAATCCCAGCTCTTGGAAGGCTGAGGGAGGAGAATCACTTCAAGGTCAAAACCAGTCTGGGCTACAAAGTGAACTCAAGGCCAGCCTCAACTGCACAGCGAGACCCTGGATGCAAGAAATATATTAACTATTAAAGATTTTCTTTTTGTCCCATCAAATTGTCAGAAATAAAAAGAAAGAAAGCTATATTTTGGCAGTTATAAGGAGAGTGACCCTTGGTCGGAAGAGTCCACTAGCCTGGGCTTTCTTCAAAAAGAAAAAAAGAAAACTTTTTTAAAATAATGGCAGTGTAGAACCCTTAACTCTGAAGACATGGAGAGGATCGAGGGCAGGAAGATGGGCAGATCCTCTGAAAAATAAATCTTATTAATTTTTTGAGACTAAAGCTGAGCCAGCCCAGCCTGGGCAACTTAGTGACTTAGTGAACTATCTCCCATGGGGCCGGCGAGATGGTTCAGCAGTCTAAAGTGCCTGCTTAGGCAAGCTTAGGCAACCTCAGAGACCATGGTTCCATCCCTGGCACCACATGCTGCACCAGCCCCACCCCCGGGGTAGGCTGAGCTGGCCATAAAAAAAAAAAAAGAGAGAGAAAGGAAAAAAAGAAACACTATCTCCCAAAACAAAAAAAGGACAGTGTGAAGGCCCTGGTTTAAACCCCAGTAGTTGGGGCTGGGGAGATAGCTCCGTGGCACAAGTGCCTGCCTGGCAAGTGCAAGGTCATGAGTTCGAACTCTGGTCCTGTAAAATAAATAAATAAATAAACAAACCCTAGTAATATATAGTTTAATCACACACACACACACACACGCACACAGATGCTATAACTTATTTCTCTTCACTTAAGAATGAATGAATTTCCAGAGTTTAGCTTTAAAAATGAAAATGTACATAATAAACAAAAGGAATATGAGACAATGTTGGAGATGCCTTATTTATTTAGGTTTTTTGCAACGGGGCCTTGCTGTGTCATACAGGCTGGCCTCAAACTCACTATGTAGCCCAAGTTAGCCTCAAATCCTCCTGCCTCTGCTGGGATTACACTACCACACCTGACTTTAAGATGATTTTCTTATCCTGACCTCCTGGGGGGACTGATCTGAGTCTGAATTATAAAACTTGATGAAAGAATTTGATCAGATAAATTCTGAATTATGACTACTTAAAAGGCTAGAAATCTTAGGGGTGGCCAGATAACTCAGCAGACTAAAGCACTTGCTTAGGCAGAGTGCAATGACCAGGGTTCAATTCCCAGCATGCAATAACAGCCCTGCCCCTGCCCCCGGGGCATGCTGAGACAGCAATTGAGACTGGGCATGGTAGTATGCACCTGTAATCCCAGTGCTTAGGGGGCAGAAAATAGGAGAATCACTACAAGTCTGATCTACGTAGAGAGACCCTATAGACCCTCTAGACCCTGTATTAAATACATTAAAAAAAAAAAAAAGACGAGAAATCTTACTTTCCTGTACAGAATTAGAAAATCCAGAGTGAAAATCCAGAGCTGTTTTGTACTTGCTTGACTCTCAGTTACAATGCGTCTGCAATTTAAAGAGAAGCTCCACAACATTTGTCAGACTTCAGAATTTGTCTCCTGGTTCTTACAAATCCCTTTGGAAGCCTGTTGAAGGCTATGAGGATTTGGGGATCTCCAGCCTGACAGATGCAAGTTTGCGTCTGGGTCAGCATCATGTCTTCAAGCATGGAGCACCTTCCTGGCCTTGAGCAGGACCTCGCAGGTGCTGATTCTATCCGGGGAATCTGTTACCAGGAATAACAGGACTAATGTGTATGCACATGATACAAGGGATCTTATTGTGGGGAAACTGGAAACCCCCAAAGTATCCAGCAAGAGGGCAACAATTACAAGACACAATAAATACAGTGTGGTCATTCAGAAAGGGAGGCTAGGCTGTTTTCAGATTTTGCAGAAGTGTCTGTGAGAGGGCAGTAGGGGCCAGTGCCGTGGGGGGCTCCCTGCACGGGTGGGGACCCAGGGCCACCACCAAGGGCAGGGTGGACAGGAGGCCTGAATTTGGCCTGCCTGCCACACACAGGCCTGGGAGCCTAGGCTCTAGAAGGCTGAGACACGAGGATCAACGGTTCAAGCTGACCCTGGCAACTTAGTGGTTTTGTCTCCAAGTAAAAACTAAAATTATTTTTTTAAAAAAGGTGCATGGAGGGTCTGGACACAGCTGCACCTTGGATAGTACAAACCCCAGGGGCAACAGAGATTCCCTGGAGGAGAATTCCCTGGGGAGGAGAAGCTAGGACCAGTCTCCTGGCCTCCCGGTCTCTGAACTTGGACTGCAGGCATCAGACACAGGGTGGAAGTTGAGCACCGGGCTTGTGTCGCCCTCTCATGGTAACAACTGGACCTTCCTGAGTCTGCCCCTGATTGCAGGGTTCCTGGTCCTGAGGCCAGGTCCTGAGTGGCTGCCTGGGCCTGAGTGGCTACCACGGGAGCTCCCCTTCTTCCCTGTGCAGCTGGTGAATCACCACTCTCATCCCCACCCCATTCCTGTAGATCAACCAAGGAAAGCACAGAGAATCCCAAGTTTTGCTAAAGTAAAAATTGTGAAAGTGTGTCACAGTTTTTATGTCCACAGGTAAGTCATTCTCCTCTTTAAAAGCATGAGTTTTGCCAGGAGCGGTGGCTCACACCTGTAATGCCAGCACTTGGGAGGCTGAGACAGGAGGATTGATGTAAGTTCAAGACCAGCCTGGGCTAACAAGTGAGCTCAACACCAGCCTAAGCTGCACAATGTGGCCCTGTCTCAAGAAAAACGAAAACCAAAAAAGTATATAAAATAAAATAAAATTTTAAAAAGCCCACATTTCAGTTATGGCTGGGATATTGCAAACATTGGCATGTGAAAGGAATGGTTATGTGAGTCTTCCGTGGGCCTAACAAGTTGGACAATCACTGTGACTGTGGCTTTTCAAGCAGGCTTTTTGGCTGTGTGCACATGCGGCTCCCCCAGCAGCTGCCCACTTCTGGAACCAGAGCAGCGCCCTCAGCCCTTGGGACCAGTGAGTCACACATACAGGATCCCTAAGCTCTCTAGTCTGACCTTCGATGACCCAACAGCTGGGAAATCCAGCTGTTTTGCTTCCAGCGGGGGGTTCGTTTTTCTGCGCTGGGGCCTGGGTGGCTGTTCCCAAAGGGAAGGAAGGACACACGCATCGCGCAGCCACTGGGCCTGGCACAGAGGTCAGTCTCCTCCTCCCACCATCCCAGGGTCTCCAGAACATGAACAGAAGACTTCAGGGCTGCCAGTGCTGCTCCCACTCCCCTGCCACTTACGTCTGCAGCCAGGGTGTCCCCAAGGTGCCGCGTGGGCAAGGGCTCTACTCGTGGTCTGGGATCCCACCAGCTGAGACAGGAGCAAGAGGAGGTTCAGCCGCTCCCCCAGGACCCACTAGTTCCCCATTTCCTGCACCCTTGGTCTCTGGGCCACTGTCCCCAGATAGGGACATTACAGGTGCCCCGCTGGTCACCCTCACGCCCACCCCAAGGCTTCCCTGTCCCGTCACCTTGTGCTGCTCCCCGCCTGCAGAAGCTACCCCCCCAGCTGCTGCCCCAAGGGCCCTGCTCATGGGTGAAGGACCAGGCCCAAGAACGAAAAAATGTCTCTCCAGAGCACACTGTAGGCAGAAGCCAATGTGCTGTCTCCTGGTGAGGAGGACACGCAGTGGGAGTGCTGTGAGCAACGTCACCTGCTGCAGGGTCTCTCTGACCAGCAGAGGAGGGTGGCAGCCTAAGCAGCCACCCAGGGGCAGCAGGCAGGGGCGTCCGGGACAGACAAGGTCCAGCCGGGCACCCCAAGGCCATGCCCAGTCATGCCTCTGCCACCTCTGCTCAAGGAGGCCCTTGGAGGGTCTTGAGGAGCCCCAGGCGTGGTGTTGGTGCTTGCAGCTGTTGATACGTTTAGTCAACTTGACTGGATGACTTGGTGGCCTGGCTCCCTGTTGGTGGGAGTCCCGCCCCAGGCTACAATTGGTTCCTCCCTGGAGCATGACCAGGGCCTGCCTAGGATATGATTGGCTCTTCCCTAGAGCGGGATCAAGGGCCCATGCTGGGGTATGATTGGTTCCATCCTAGGGCACAATGGGCCCACGCCAGAATGACTGAGTACAAAGAGACTTTTTAAAGGGCTGAGGAAGGAGTCAAGATTTCACTTCCTCGGAGGAGCTTCAGTCTTTGCACTCGGTCTGCACTTCATCGTCTCGCTTGCAGTGCAGGCTCTTCAGCCTCCAGCTTGGATCTTTTGCCATCTGTCACAGACTTTTCAGCGTCCACCACAGACGCCTCTGTCTTCTATTGCAGACCCATCAACCAAGGGATAGAGACTTACATGGAGCACTGCAGTGAGTTTCAGACCTCGGGACTGAATTCTCCAGTCCTGAGTGTGCAGACGCCCTCTGCACGCTTCCTCATCTGACTCTGTGGCTGACTATTGTAAGCCAATCTTATAACTCCTTATAGATTGTATATTTTGTGTTAATATCCATTCCTTATATCTTTCTGTTCCTCTAAGTAAAACCCTGACCAATATAGTGCTCAAGGCCCAGGGCCGGGGGACAGGCAGGTCTGTGACTCCAAGAAGCCCTGGGCACCAGGGACAAGCGGGTCCACATGCTCATTTGCCTCTAAACATGGATTTGCTTAGCGGAAATGACGTGGGACTCTCTATCAGAGTGTCACACCCACATGGCCAACCAGAGGGGTGCGCAGAGACCAGCAGGGACGCAGGAGGGTGAAGGTCCAGGCGTACCTCCACACCCCTGAGACGTCCAGTACCACAGCACCACGACAGCCACTCCGGAAGAACTTATGCCACGCTGACCTGACTGCGCCTTACCGTTCACATGGCGCAGTTGGGTTGGTTTCAACTGTTATTATCTCTTCATTTTCAATGGGATGTATTTTCTTTCATTTTATTTATTTGTTTATTTATTTGGAGATAAGGTCTCACTCACCACACCCTTCAGACTGCCTTTGAAGTTACTGTATAACTTCAGGCTGGCCTCAAACTTGCAAAGATCCTCCTGCCTCAGACTCCCCAGGGCTGGGACTGCAGGTGTGCGCCGTCACGGCCGGCTGGCCCTCATTCTCGAAGGTCTTACTTGATAATAGTGCTGGCAATTATTTTCTCTCTGTATACTAAAATTATCTACTCTGGCTTCTGATTTTTTTGTTATTTATAATTCAGTTATGAGTTAAACAACTGCTCCCTTTTAAAATTTAAAACTTCTCACTGCTGTTGTTTACTTTGTCTGTTTGAGATGAGGTCTCGCTGAGCAGCTCAGGCTGTCCCAGGCCAGCATCAGACCCTCCCTTAACCTCCAAGTGCTGGAATCTCAGGCATCCACCAGCAAGCCTGTCCCTGGCTGCATTCAGATCTCTGGCGTTTGAGTATTCCATAATTTCATTGTAATATATGTAAGTGTTAATTTTAAAAAGCGTGTAGTATAGTAATCTATTTCATATCTTGTCACCTAGAACATTTTTAGTCATTAGCTTTTTTTTTTTTTTTTTGAGATAAGGTCTCATTCTATAGCCCAGGCTGGCCTTGAACTTGCAGCAGTCCTCCTGCCTCAGCTTCATGAATGCTGGGTTTACAGCATGTACCGCCATCCCGGGTTTCAGCCATTCATTTTTTGTTTTTTGTTTTTTTTTAAAGAAGGAATTGTTTATTTAGCTCACAGTCAGTGGATGTTTCAGTCAGTACTCAGGTGGCTCCTGGGGAGAGCGGCACACGTCAGAAGGCAGCCGTTGATGGCAGCAACAAAACCACAAATCAGTGAGAGCAAAAGGGCAGGAGCAGAGCGGCCACAGCAGCGCAGAGCAGGTCACGGGCAGGCCTCTCCAGCCGTCGGCTCCTATGGTGCTCTGCTTGGTCCACGTTTATCTCTTTTGGGACTTCAAATGACATTTATGTGAGATGTCCTCACACTCCCCCCCCACTTTGCATCTACCTCTCTTCTCAATGTATAGTTTTCCCCTCTACCCTGAATAATCCGATGTTTCGTAGTTCGCAGCTTTTCTCTCTACCTGTGTTGCATCTACAGTTAACTTGCCAATTAGGCATTAGTTTATCTATTTTAATTTAAATTTTTACATTTTCACCTCCAGATCTCCGCTTGATTCCTTCTCGTGCGTGCTGTGTGCTCCCACAGGGGTCACGCTTGCCCTGCTGGGTTTCTGCTCCAGTTCTCTGAGTTTTCAGGCTTGGGTTTCTTTCCCTCTGGATGGAGGAAGTGCAGCAGCTTTGGCATGTGTGTCTGGCCACGGCCTCGCCGTGAGTCTCTGCGCACCTGCTCCTGCTCTCCCGTGTCTGGCTCTGTGTGCGGTTAGGAGCTTCTCGCCTTGCCGCGGCTCTGCTCTGCTCTCGCTGCACCATGGGCAAGTCCTTTTCTGAGCAAACGGGAAGCTTAACTTTCTTTTTCCAGGGGAGTTTCTGGATTTCTTCAAGGTGCCTGGAAGTACTAACAATACAGATCACGCTAATTTAATTCCAGGTTTGAGATTTTCCTGAACACTCTTCCTGAGTGAGGCTTCCATCTCTCTGAAGACTGACTCGCCTCCAGGGCCCAACCCTCAGATATTCTAGCCCAGAGAAGTGATCTGGATCTCCAAATCCAGGGGCTGAGAGCTCCGAAGTGATTCTTCGCTTCTGCATCACAAATATTCCAACAACTAACAGCTTACATTGAAATAATTATTTCTTTCTTTTGGGTTTTTTAAAAAATATTTTATTTATTTCAGCTTGTACACTTAGTGGTGCTCCTGTCTCAGGCTCCCCAGTGCTGGACATACAGGCATATGTCGCCACATCCTCCGCTATCTCCCCAGCCCTTTTTTTATTTATTTTATTTTTAAGAGCAGAATATATTTACTGGGGAGAAAGAAAGCTCCTGTCCAAGAGAGGGACAGAAAGGGGGCCTGAGCAGGTTGTCCCCTCTTTCGGTTTTTTGAGACAAGGTCTCACTATGCAGTTTAGGCTGGCTTTGAGCTCACTCTATGGCCCAGGTTGGTCTTGAGCTCAAAGGATCCTCCTGCCTCAGCCTCCTGAATGCTGGGATTATAGGTGTGCATCACCACACCTGGCAGAATGAGTACTTATGATGCTGAGCACCAGCTGGGCTTAGCAGGATGGTTGTTCTGCTCTGTATGCCTCGCCCTTGGAGTTGGGCTGGTAGTGAACCAACTTGTCCTGTGTTCCCTGTAGGGCCAATACTGGGGTGGCCTGTGCGGCTGTGTAGCACTTCTTTTCCTCCTCAAACTTCCTCCTCAACCAGCCTCCAGAGTTTAATGTCTGCCCCACTAGGTTTCAGTCTTGCTTTGGTGCAGTTGGTTCCTACTCCCTTATCCCTCCGGTTTGGAAGGGAATGTTTACCCTGCACACTATTGTATGTCAAAATGTTAACTTTCTCTTTTTTTACAAGGTATTTAGGACAAGATCTACAGGGTCTCACTACACAGAACAGACTCCTAGTGATCCTTCTGTTTTTCAGCCTCCCCAAGTGCTGGGATCACAGGCACGCACCACCACATCCAGTCTCATTCGCCATCTCAGTGAGCCACAGGGGCAGGCCCAGTGCAGCAGGGTGGGGATCCAACCCTTGGCCCCTACATCTGCCTAAGTAGGTGCTTTAGTCCGCTGAGCTATCTGACCAGCCTGGAAATGTATAGCTTTCTTTGTGATCTTTACAGGAGTTCACTTTGCAAAGTTTGCTATAAGTCTCACAAGAGACTTTGTACTGGAACTTTCCATCAATGGAATTATCAGGACTTGCAGCAACTCTTAGAGAGATGGACTAAATGTGTTTTGCATAGCAATGACCATGAGTCTTATGGGGTAGAACATTGTGGTTCAGGTCTCAAATGGCCTCACCGCCTCATGTACTGGAAAACGATTGGATGGTGGGGATTGTATGGCTGACTTTCTCAGAAGACCGGTCACTGTGGCCGGGAAGGGCACACTTCCTGCCTGGTGACTCCCTTCTCTCTGCTTCCTATGTGCTGTGCTGTGAGGTGTAACTCCTCGGCCACACCCTGCGCTCTGCTGACCTGCCTTGGAGCAGCCAACCCAACTAGGCTGAGACCACGGTGGTGTGAGCCCAAGTCAGTGTCCCCTCCCTTTAGGTGTGTGTCATTCTGTGGCCCAGGGCTGTGACTAAGACCGTGGTCGTCCCATCCCCTATCACGACCCTAGGCTTCAAGCGCCCACCTCTTGGGTCGCTGCTTCCGCAGACATCCACGGAACTCCGCCCCTCACCGCATCCAAGCATCTTGCCCAATGTCATCTACACATGGGGTCTCTCTGAGGTGACCTTTGGAGGTAAAGCTGAGCCCTGAAGGTCACATGCTGAAATCCAGCCCTCAGTGCTCCAGAATGTGACACCAAGGCACTGTGGTCTTGGATGGCCTTGGACACAGAGTCCCTGCAGGTGGAGCAGCTCCGATGAGGTCTTTGTGGTAGGCGGAGGCTGTGCCAGGATGAACAGTGCCTGGAAAAGGGGACACAGCAGGCCAGGTCAAGACGGAGGCAGACGGGGTGATGCTGCCACTCGCATGGCGCACCACACACTGCTGCCTGAGCCCCGGGAGCAGGCAGAGGCTGCGCACAGATTCCCGATGGTCTTTCACCCCTGAGCCCCAAGAAATGAACACCTTAGCCATGAGAGGGAGCACAAATAGGAGCCTTGTCTTCTGACCCCTCCTCTTGGGGCTCCATCTCATCGTGACCCCTGTTTAGCTGTGGAGCCCCCCAAGATGGAGGCTGTGTGCTAGCAGACTGCTTTGTCTTAAGCAGCTGAGCAATTCAGGGCAGGTTGCAGGGTCACGTGAATGGTGCGCTTGCCAGGTTAAACTTTGTGTTAAACACTGACAGATACACAAAGCACAGCCACTGCACAGGGATGTGTGGGGACACACAGAAGCCATGCGTGCATACATCAGGCTCTGGCATTGCCTTGGTCACCATGGTCTGTGGGCTCCACTCACCCTGGGTCCCCTGGCCACCTCTGAGCATTCCCCAGCCTTGAGGCTTCTACTGGCTTTTTCACATGAAGTGCCATTGTCTCCCACAGCATTTATGAATTTGGATTTATTTTTCAGTGCTGGGTATGAAAACTGGGACCTTGCACATGCTAGGCAAGCTGTCTATATGGAGCCTCCCAGCACAGAGTTTCTGATTTTGTTGAGGCAAGGTCTTGCTATGCAGTCCATGCAGCACCACTGCATTTCTTAAACATGTAACATCTGAAACTTTTACCCTTTTTGTGTTTTATCATTTTAGAAAATAGGTCACTGAGCAAACACAAGCCTCCTCCTCCAAGACCCTTGTCCATTAGTCCTGTTTTCCCGTTGCGCAACCTCGTAGTGTGCAGAGGATTTTAGCAACACGTGTGCTGTGTGAGTGCCAGGCTATCTGTGCTATTGTGTGATGGAATAAATGCTTGCCTGTGAACCCAACTCTAGTGGATCCTGCCTGGTATTTTGTTTATTTTGCCCGCATTTGAAGAAATAAAGGCAGGGCCAAGGATATAGCTCAACGGCACACAGTGCCTGCCTGACAAGCACAAGGTCCTGAGTTCAATTCCCAGAATCAAGAAAGGAAGGGAAGGAGAGAGGGAGGGAGGGAGGAAGAAAGGAAGGGAGGGAGACTGCATGTTGAAGCAGTTGGTGAATGAAAGGCTGTGAGTGCAGGACATCTTGGGGGCATGGTAGCTGTGACACTGAACCAGGAAGCAGCCAGCAAAGGACACCCCCCTTCTTGCCAGTGAAGTGTGGAAACCTCAGTAGAGGAAGAGCCATTCCACACGGAGTTGGGGACTGTCAGGATCCAGGTGCCAGCCGACTGCCTCCAAGTCCTCTCTGAATTGCAGGGGGGTAGGGGGGTGAGATAACAACCTTTGACGGGGCCAGGCTGCAGGCCATCAGCAGTTCTTATTGGGGCGGTAGCTGGACAGTGGTCACCAGTGACCCAAAAGCTTTCCACTTGAGGACGATGACACTTGTGTTCAGTCATGGGGTGGGCAATGAGCACTCTGCTGGGACCCTGCCTCTGTGCTTCCACCTCTCCTGGGTCCTACTTCCCAGATGTGCCCAGCCTCCGTGCTTCCTGTGGTCACTCTGACCCTGGCGCTGGAGCTCTCTAAGCCCTGGAGCCTGCAGATGTCTGAACTGTGATTGGTGGGCCCCAAGTACAGTGCTTCTGCCTAAGTTCTGAGGTTGGCCTGGCGGAAATATCACAGTGCAAGAGGTGCAGGAAGCCGAGAGGGGAGCTGAGGGCGTGCACAGGAATGCAGGGAGCAGGCACCTTCCTGTTCCTAAGCCGGGGTTCCTTCTCAGGTGGGGACAGGGAGCCCCCCAGGAGCTGGTCACAGTCAAGGTCAGCACATGGAGTCTGTAGAGGTGCCTAATGCCTTTGCCACGTGCCCCTTTCCTGGTCTCCAGGCTGTGCTGTTCCAGGGGGAATCGCCCGGCACCTTGGCCCAAGGCCAGAGAACCTGAGCTGCAGATTCCAGCGGGCTGAGAGGAGCTGGAGCCACAGTGCGGGACACACAAGGAAAGGCAGGCTGGCAGCTCCCGCAGGAGGATGCCAAGGCCTTGCTGGTGACCCCCGAAAACACCATGCTGAGCTGCAGGGCTTCTGCCACCGCAGCAAACAAGGTGGACACAGCCCCTGGGAAATACGAGTCCCCAGCAGGCTGGCGGAGGGCATGGGGGAGTTGGAAACTGCTCCTCCCGCCCCTCCGCTTCCTCTTCTTTTATTTTCTTCTTTTTCATCTCTTTATTCTCCTCCTCTTCTTCCTTTTTTTTTTTGTATGTATGTGTGTTTAATAGAGGATCTACAGTCTCACTACGCAGACTGGCCATCATAGTGAACCTCTTGTTTTTAGCCTCCCAAGCACTGGGCTTACAGGCGAGCAGTCTCAATGGAGGTCTCAGTGAGCCCTAGGGTCAGGGTCAGCACAGCACGATGGAGATCAAACCCCAGTCCCTGCATCTGCCCTAGCAGGCGCATTAATCCACTGAGCTATCTGGCCGGCCCTTCCTCCTCCTCTTCCTCCTTTTCTCTCTTCTGCTTCTCCTCCTTCTGCTGTGGTTCTGTGGGATAGAATCCAGGACCTTCCCATGGAGCTACACCCTCACCCCCTCCCTTTTATTTTTTATTTTGACGCAGGCTCTAAGTCATTAACCTGTCCCCACGGGGGTTAAACTTGTGAGTCTCCTGCCCCAGCCTCCCAGAGTGCTGGAATTACCCAGCCTGGTTTACTAGAAAACACCTCGGAGACTAGATATTCTGAATGAAAACTCAAAACCCTTTGTTCACAGTCACAGTTACAAAGGAGCTAAGGCCCCCAAGTGAAGAGGGTGCTGACCCCCAAGTGGTAGATGAGGCTGGGACAGCCACCCTTCAGGGTTACACTCTGCTCAGTCACCCTGGGGTTTGAGGGTGAAGCTGCCCCAACTGCCTTGGCCCATGGAGTCCAGATTCACCACAAGGTCAGGGTCCAGCAAAGCCACACATAGGTGAAAGAACAAATTAAAATATTCAGCTGCCAGGAAGAGGAGCTGAGAAAATCACCTTTCCAGAAATAACCAGCGACCCCCTGATTTGGGCTCTGTCCTCTGGGCTGAATGTCAGAGGAGTGTGTTGCGGAGCACTTAGAGGCCCAGCCTGAGACATTGGTGCGAGGTGCCCTGGTGGGCCGGCTCCGGGGTGCTGAGTCATCCAAAGACAGGCCCGAGCAGGTCCACCTCCTTCTGAACAGCCATGGAGACACTGCGTCTGAGGTTGGACGCAGGGAGGTCCAAGGTCACAAGCTGTGCAGAGTAGCGGCACTGGCAGGAGAGACGCAGCCACAGCAACAGAGAGACACACACAAGAGAACAGCGGTGGAGCCAAACCAGTCGTGCAGCCTTCCAGGGCGCGTCTGGCTGCCCAGATGTGGCTCCACCTGCAGGGGTGGTGGCTCTGGACCAAAGTGATCCGATCCCAGCAGAAGAAGCTCTAGGTTAGCCTTTTCCATCTTTGTTAAGATGTTGTTACTCCTTCAGTCCTTCCCCAGCCTTGCTAAGATGTTGTCAACATCTTAAGAGATAAGAGGAAAACACAAGGCCCTAGGGCCAGCGAGATAGCTCAGCGGACTAATCACCTGCTTAGGCAAGTGCAGGGACTGGGATTCGGTCCCTGCACCATGCACCAGGCTGCCCCCCCCCCCCCCGGGTTCACTGAGCCAGCCACTGATGCCGAGCATGGTGGCACACACCTGCAAGGAAAAAAAAGAAAGAAAACAGAACCAATTACAAAGAACAATCCTGTTGCCAAGGAAACCAAGAAAGTATTTAAGCAGAGGAAACTACCAGTGGGCTGGACATGCTTCTGACTGGTAAGGATCTGGGAAGAGCATGTTTGGGCACCAGCTGGGCATTTAGTATGTGCAGCCCGGGAAGGGTCCGTGGCAGGTTTTATTGATCAATGTTTTTTCCAATTTGTGGTCTGATGTGGAAAGGAAATAATTTTAGCATGTCCGGCCTTCATCCTCACCTGCTTCCTCTCTGACCCAGTTTCTTTCCTTCTGCTCACTTTTACTTTCTGGATAAACTTTACAGAAAAAATCACTAGATTATAGATAGAAGAAATAAATGAAGTGTGAAATACAACGCCATCTTGGGCAGAGCCTCCCCACCCCCATGTCAGAGGCATGGGACCCGATGGGCCCAGCCTGCCCTCCTGGAGACCAGTGCCTCTCAGACGAGCCTGTCTCCCTGCCCTGGGCCCTGGGCCAACATCAAGCCTGGCACTCCTCAAGGCCCCCTCGGAGGCAGAGCCAGAGCTGGGCGTGGTCTTGGGGGGCCCGTCTGGACCTTGTCTGTCCCTCACCCCCCTGTCTGCTGCCCCTGCGCAGCTTCTCGGATTGTCCCCCTCCTCTGCTTGTCAGGGAGCCCCCACAGCAGTGACCTCGCTCGAGGCATGCCCATTGTGTGTCCTCCTCACCAGGAACAGTGCACCAGCTTCTGCCTGCGGTGCACTCTGGGGAGGTACTTGCTCATTCCGGGTCCCATCCTTCACCTGAAAGCAGGGCCTCAGGATGGCGGCTGCGGGACATTTCTGCAGGCGGGGAGCAGGATGAGATGAGGGGACAGGGAAGCCGAGGGGTAGTCTCAAGAGGGACCTGGCCCCTCCTAGCGAGGCGTCTGCGGTGTCTGTGTTGGGGACAGTGGCCCAGGGACCAGGGGTGCAGGGGATGAGGCACAAGTGGGTCCTGGGGGAGTGGCTGAACCTCCTCTTGCTCTTGCCTCAGCTGGTGGCAGGTCAGGCAGGGTGCAGGGGCCAGGTGCAGAGCCCTCCCCAGCCCAGCACCTTAGGGACACCACCTGCCCAGGGACACCCCTAGCGGGCCAAAAGATGGCTTCCTCCTCCCAAGGCCTCTCATTACTGTGGCCACAGTGCCACCCTGGAAGCTCCAAACCAAGTGACAGTGGGGTCAGCTTCCTTGAACCTCTGGCCCATGTCACTTCCCCAGAGTGGCCAAGGAAAGAGTCCAGGCCAGTAGCCTCACACAGGAAACCCGTGGCCACCTGGCTGACATCCTGGGGGATCCTCTCCCCAGCTCTGACTCCAGGAGGCTGGTGAGTCCATTCCAGCAGGCATCACCCACTGGGCCCAAGCGCAGCCTCTTTTTCCCACAGCAGGGGGCAGAATCTGGAATATTCTCAGTGTCCATCAATCCCCACGTGAGGAGTAGCAGGCTGTCCCCCACCCAAACTTCCAATGGATATACTTTCTTGCTGGCTATTGTTTTTTGAGGCAGTGTCTCACTATGCAGCCAAGGCTGGCCTCGGAGCTACAGCGCTCCTCCTGCCTCAGCTTCCTCAACACTGGGACTGCAGGCTTAGGTCACCGCACCTGCTGAGTGGGCATGCTTTCAGAGGGGCCTTTCAAGGATGGGAAGGTTGTCTAGGAGTGAACCTTGCCATGGGAACACACCTGCCTTCATGCATTTCACTGCTAGTCATAGAAGTGGGTCTGGGGAGCGTGTGAGGCTCCTCCTTTAAGATGAGGAGCCTAGGACCGGCAGGTGATTCAGCTGTGTAAAGCTCCTGCTTAGGAAAGCTTAGGCAACCCCAGGGACCGAGGTCCAATCCTGGCACCACATGCTGCACCAGCCCCACCCCCAGGGCAGGCTGAGCTGGCCCTAATAAAAACTAAATAAATAAATTCCTTTAAAAAAAAAAAAGATGAGCCTCAGCTAGTGGCAGTCCAAGGATGACACGGGCAGCCCTCCTCACAGTAGATTCTCCCTGCTGGGTCCGGAGGCCCTTGCAGCAGGCTAGGGTTCTGGTGATGATTCTTATGGTCAGGGGTACAGGTAAGCCCTCCTCCCTGACCTCCCAGCTTCATTTGCATGTGAGTGTGTACAGTTCGGGTTTGACACAAGTGACACCGTCTTGAGTCTGAGGACTTCATACCTCTGACACAGCAACTCTCACAGAGCTCACCCTCCTGACCTCAGGACCAGAGGGTGTGAACTCATTGCACACACCACAAGCAGTGTGTGTACAAAAGCAGAAGCCAGATGCAGCCCAAAACGCACCTACAGGAAGCGGGTCACAGCAGCCCATACAGTTGGCACTTGCGTGGCCATGACGTTGGGCCAGCACTGCGCAGGGACAAGGCCTGCATGGGCACCACCACCACAGCAGGAGGAGCGGTGCCCAGTGTGTACATGATGGTTAGGTTTGTGGAGAAGACACAGAACATGTGAGAGGAGGTTAACTCTGGGGGAGGTCCGAACCCCAGGAGTGAAGGCTTCGAGCTCCCTGGTGGACGTTCTCTGGTGTTCAAATTGATCACATCATGGATTATTTATCCTTCTTACTTTTTTTTAAAGTTTAGTGGATTTCCAGGGGGAAAGATAACTGTTGTCTTTTTTTTTTTTAACAGAAGTGGGGGGTGGGTAAGGCTGGTGACATAGCTCAGTGCACTAAGTGCTTGCTTAGGTAAGTGCAGGGGCCAGGGTTCAATCCCTGGCTCCACTGGCCTGTTCTCGGGTGCGCTGAGCCGGCGATGGAGTCCAGGTGTGGTGGCGTGTGCCTATAACCCCAGCACTTGGGAGGCAGGAAACAGGAAGATTACTATGAGTCAAAGCTGTGTAGTGAGACTATGCACACACACCAGAAAACAAAACAAAACAAAACAAAACAAAACAAAAAACAGAAGCCAGGGATGGGGCTTATAGGCCTGAGATCCTTGAGTGTGCTCTGTGAGGCTTAGGAAGAAGATTAAGAGTCTAGAGCAGCCTGGACAGGGTAGCAACATCCTGTTTCAAGATTTAAAAAAAAAAAAAGCTGGGCGTGGTGATGCCCTGCCTGTGATCCCAGCATTCAGGAGGCTGAGGCAGGAGGATCACTGTGAGTTCAAGGGCTCCATAGCCAGACCCTGTCTCAAAAACAAATAAATAAAAGAGCGAGGATGCAGCTCAGTGTGAAGGCCCCGGGCTCACAAATAAATTTCTAATTTGGGGTGGTGCAACCAGCTGCAGGCTTCTGGGCTCCCAGGGTCCTCCCAACTCAGGTTCCCCTCAACAGGGACTTGTCGTCCCCAGGCCCCTGCCAGGAACCTCTCCCTAGTCTGACCCAGGCTGCTCCATCAGGACCTGTGGGGCAGCAGGTGGCATCAGAGGTCCCTGTGGACCAGGGACGGAGCCTTCGCGGCCTCAGTTTCCTCGGAGAAGGAGGGCAGACGCCTCCTTCCGGCAAGCTCAGGGACCCTCTGGGGTGGGGCTGCGAGCACAGGCGGCCAGAGCACGCGGGGCGCCCCCAACGCCTTGCAGACGACGGGACTAGAGGCTGTGCCGCGCCTCCTGGCGGCCGTGCGTGGAAGCGGCGGTGGCGCCCTGAGCCCGGATCAGCAAGGGACAGCGACTGAGAAAGTGTCATTGGGCATGTGAAGACTCAGAACAGGGCTGGGGTGATAGTGTCACGGTGCCCATGTCTCGCCCTTGGGGACAGGAGCTGTCCACGTCGGTCTGAGATGGTGTTCTCTAAAACCGAAGAATGAATTCTAGGAACAATGGAGGTTAAGAGCAGAATATATATTTACACCTTAAGAGAAAAATAGCGGGGCGTGGTAGCACTCACCTGTAATCCCAGCACTTGGGAGGCAGAGGCAGGAGGATCTGTGCGAGTTCAAGACCAGCCTGGGCTACAAAAGTGAGCTCACGGCCAGCTTGAATTGCATAGCGAAACCCTGTCTCAAAAAGCCAAAAAAAAAAAAAAAAGAGCAAAATATTTTTATTGGGAAAAGCTTCTGTCTCAGAGAGTCAGAAGGGGTCTGAGTGCATCACCAAGGACCAGGTCTTTTTAGGGATTTTTATGGTGCAAAATCAGGAGGTAAAGTGGGCAAAACTGGGAATCACAGAGTGGGCCTGAGGTGGGACAGAACAAGATGATAAGCATAAGCACTCAGGGACCGCTGATTCACTGGGACCAAGTGGGGAGGCAGCAGACAGTCTTGAAACAGAGCGGGGCTTTTCCTGGAGGGGTGGGTCAGGGGCTGTGTAGAGTATCAGTCACTGTTGTTATGCACAGGGAGGGTTGTGGGTGCTTTCCGTGCATCTTCTGTCTTGAGGTCTGGCCCTCAGTGGGGTGTCCATCTCCTCCACTGTCGCAAGGTATCCCATCTTCTGCCCCAGCTCCTTGGAGGGCCTAGCCCTGTCTGCAATGTTCCTGCCTAACTTAGCCCATAGCCCCCAGGACAGCAGGCTTCTCAGCACTTGCTCCAACCCCCAGGAAGAAACAGATCATTTCCCTCATGCCCACAAACACACAAACGAGATAACATGGCTATGGCTGCACCTCCATTCTACCTGGGGTTATCAGGTTTAGTGACAGATATCTGGTCATCCTGCTGAATTTGAATTTCCAGAGAAAGTAGAGGATAGATAGATGATAGACAGATAGATAGATAGATAGATAGATAGATAGATAGATAGATAGATAGATATAGATAGATAGATGATAGAGTTATTATAGGTATAGATAGACCTTTTTAGTATGTGTATATTTCATAGAAGTTTTGGTGTAGTTGAGCATGAGGGTGCATGCCTGTAATCCCAGCACTGAACAGGCTGGGGCAGGAGGATCTGTAGGAGTTCAAGGTCAACGTGGGATGCATAGTGAGACCCTATCTCAAAAACAAACAAACAAGCCTGGGCATTGTGGGACATGTCTATAATCCCACCACTCAGGAGGCCGAGACAAGAGGATCACTGCAAGTTAGAGGCCAGGTGGAGCTACAAAGTGAACTCAAGATTAGCCTGAACTACATAGTGAAATCTTGTCTCAAAAAGACAAAACAATAAAAATTGTACCCAATAATATTCAGGACATACTTTTATACTAAAAAATTATTTCTTTCTCTGAAATTAAAATTGAGCTACTCCATATTTTAAAAATCTGCTGGCTGAGCCCCCTAAACCTATTGTCACAACCTCACAGAGTTGGGAGCCCCCGTCCACCATCCCCTGTGCCCAGCTATAGAGAGGCTTCAGCCCACACAAAAGTTGGCAGCCCTTACTTTGGTTCACTATGTTTTTAAAAAATATTCAGGGCTGGGCCAGGGATATAGCTCTGTAGCACAGGTGCTGCTGGCAAGCATGAAGTCCTGAGTTTGATTTCTGGAACAAAAAAAATAAAATAAAATAAATGAGGGCTAGGTGCACTTGCCCTACCATGTGTGAAGCCCTGCACTGCCACAAGATTTATATATACAATCTGTAGATACGCACTGTGTATGTGTAATCTACATTTTTTTGGTATTGGAAATCAAACTCACAACCTCGCCCTTGCCAGGCAGGGCTGTGCCACTGAGCTATATCCCCAGTCTCTCATCAATGTTATCAATCATCTATGACTGGCCCATAACTGCCAGAGAGTCACAGCACTGACGAATGTAAGTAACATCTTGGGATACGCCTCCGCCTCCACTTAGAGTGTAGAGTGCAATGCGGAAACTTCTGTGATCCCCATGGTGACAAATACACAGGTCCTGCTTGTTCCAATCTGCTCTGTGGCCAATATTCAGAGTTGGAGGAAATACTAGGTGATCAGTGGAAACAACAATGCAATTTTCCTTTGTACTCTCAAAACCCCTGATTTTTATCAATAGGGCCTGAGTCACACAACTCTGCCTGGCCAGGGCCTCCTTTGGCGGGACCCATGTCCCTCCACTTGGGAGGGTTGCTGTGACTGCAGGAGCCACAGCAGCTGGTGTTTGCAGAGCACTTACTGTGCACCTACCCTGAACGCAAGGGCTTTGTCCTCAGCTTGCCATGCTTTCTGGCCCACTGCTCCTGAGCATTAAATGACATGGTTACTGGTGTGCCCTTCAAAGTGGGGGCGATGGGAGGGTTGCCTTGGGGTCTCCAGCAACAGCAGCACACCTTGATGCCCGGTAGAAGATCTCTTCCCGTCCCCCCACCGGCTGAGCAGAAGATGTGAGCAGTGAGAAAGGTGTGTGTGCAGACGGGTGCAGACCCCATATGCATGCAGATCCATGTACGCATGCAGACTACACACATATGCATACATATGTACACATGCAGAACCATGTACTCATGCAGACCACAAACATGTGCATGCCCATGTATACATGCAGACCCATGTATGCATGCAGACTACACATATGCAGGCCCATATACACATGCAGACCACACATGCATTACATACCCATGTATACATGCAGAGCCATGTATGCATGCAGACCACACACACGTGCATTCCCATGTAATGCATAACAGGCCACACACACATATGCAGATCCATGTGTATTGGTCGGGCTTTTACTTAGAGGAACAGAACAGATGTAACATAAGGAATGGATCTTAACACAAATATACAATCTATAAGGAGTTATAAGATTGGCTAGCAATAGGCAGCCACAGAGTCAGATGAGGAAGCATGCAGAGGGCATCTGCACACTCAGGACTGGAGAATTCAGTCCCAAGGTCTGAAACTCACTGCAGTGCTCCGTGTGAGTCTCTATCCGTCGGCTGATGGGTCTGTGATAGAAGACTGAAGTGTCTGCAGTGGATGCTAAAGAATCTTCAACAGAAGGCAAAAGATCCAAGCTGGAGGCTGAAGAGTCTGCATTGCAAGTCAGATGATGAATGCGAAGACTGAAGCTCCTCCAACAAAGTGGAACCTTAACTCCTTCCTTAGCCCCTTTATAAAGTCTCTTTGTGCTGAGTCACTCTGCAGTGGGCCCATTTTGCCCTAGGGTGGAACCAATCATACCCCAGGACAGGCCCTGGTCCTGATCTAGGGAGGAACCAACCATATCCTAGGCAGGCCCTGGTCACACTCTAGGGAGGAACTGACTGTACCCCAGGGCGGGACCCCCACCAACAGGGAACTGGGCCACTGAGTCATCCAGCCAAGTTGACACAATGTATCAACCACTACACCACGTACACATACAGACCCATGTACGCATGCAGATCATACACACATATGCAGACCCATGTATACATGTAGATCCATGTATGCATTCAGACCGCGCACATATGCAGATCCATGTACATATGCAGACCCACAGAATACAGACCCACACACATGCAGGTCCATGTATGCATACAGGCCACACACATATGCATACCCATGTACACATGTAGATCCATGTATGTATGCATACTGCACACACATGAAGACGCACAGAATATAGACACACACACACAAGAAGACCCCTGTACACATGCAGACTACAAACACATGCAGACTACAGACCCATGTACATATGCAGACCCACAGAATACAGACCCCACACACATGCAGACCCATGCATGCATGTAGACTACACACACATGCTGAGCCATGTATACATGCAGACTACACACACTTGTAGACCCATGTATGTATGCAGATCCACAGAATACAGATCCCACACATGTGCAGACCCATGTATGCATGCAGACCACACACACACATGAAGACCCATGTACGTATGCAGACTACACACACATGCAGACCCTGGGTTCCAGCACTGCCACAAGATTTATATATACGATCTATAAATACATAGTATGTATATGTAGTCTACATTTCTTGGTATTGGAAATCAAACTCACAACCTTGCCCTTGCCAAGCAGGTACTGTGCCACTGAGCTATATCCCCAGCTTCTTGTCAATGTTATTAAACGTCTATGGCCAGCCCATAATGCATGCAGACTACACACACATGCAGGCCCCTGTACACATGCAGACTACACACATATGCAGATGCACACAATACAGATCCCCCACATGCAGACCCTTGTACGCATGCAGACTACACACACATGCAGACCCACAGAATACAAACCCTACACACATGGAGACCCATGTACACATTCAGAATACACACACATGCAGGCCCATGTATGCATGCAGACCACACACACATGTGCAGACCCATGTACACAAGCAGACTCATGTACACATTGCAGGCCGCACACATATGTACAGACCCCACACACATGCAGACCCCACTCACATGCAGACCCTTACAAATATGCAGACTCATACACAAGCAAGCTCACACACACACACATCCAGACTCCCACATACATGCAGACTCAGGCACACATGCAGATGTAGACACATGCAGACCTACACACACATGCAGATCCCACATATACATGTAAACCCCCATACATGCAGACTCATACACACATGCAGATGCAAGCACATGGAGACCCCCCACATACATGCCTATAATCCCAGCACTTAGGATGCCAAGGCAGGAGCTCACCATGAGTTGAAGGTGAACCTGAGCTATATATGGAGACATTGCTCAGAAAACCAAAAGAACAGGGTCCAGGGCTTTCTCGGGTCCTCTGCTCCAGTCTTTTTTGTGGTGGTTATGAAGTCAAGAGCCCAGGCTCCAGCCCCATGGCACTGCTCCCTGGGTCGCATCAGGGCCTCAGAGTCCCTCTTTGCAGCCTAAGGATGCTATTCTGTGCCCTGTATGTCCCTCAGGTACCTCAAAGGGATCCAAGAGAAAACTGGGGGCGCTTTACTGCCCCCCCCACCAATGACCACTCACAGCATTCATTAGGATGCTGTGTTCTCCCATTTGAGGAGCTCAACTCCTCTCCTGACCCAGCACCCTGACTCCCTCACACCTGCAGCTCCCCACGCTGGCTCTGTGCATGCTCAGGGCCTTGGAGATCAGGTCCAGGGACCACAGAGCCCCTGTGGATGCCACCCAGAGCCACCATCATCCTCAGGGGAGTAGAGCTCAGAGGAAGGGGCCGGGGCTCAGTGCTCGGAGCTGGAGGGGGAACAGCCAGGCCTCCTGGCTGCCCCCCTATCCCCTGCTCGCTCTCAGGTGCAGTACCCTGAGCCCTACACCCTGTGTGGAGCAGCTGGAAGGGTGACTCTTGACAGGGAGTGGGGATTGGAGGTGTGGCTGAAGAGGCCAATGTGCAGCAGGGTCCTCAGGGCCAGGCGGGGCACCACTCAGTAGTCATAAAGGCAAGGGCCGGTGAGATAGCTCAGCAGACCAAATGCCTCCTTTTTAGGGAAGAGCAGGGACGGGGTTTTGATCCCTACTGCAGCGTGTAGCACAGGCCCCACACT
>PVKN010010789.1:0-22297 GCA_004027915.1 Capromys pilorides
CTTTTTATGTCAATTAGCAGAGATCTCTTAGAAGAATTTGGAAAAAGGTAAAAACCTCTCATTTATGTTTAATGTAAGTATTGTTTGTTTAAGTTTAATATAATGTATCAGATTTTGAGTTGGAGCAAGCAAATTTAGCAGTGTAAGGATTAGGCCCAGCATAATAGAGGAGTACTTGACAAGGAGCGAGTCGGAACCGGAGACTGCCTGCAGAGGTGACCTGCAGGGGCGGAGTAGTGAGGAGAAAAGAAGCTCAGCATCAGGCTTGACTGGAAAGGGCAGTGTTCTGGGTCGCTGCTCCACGTGCTGTTATCTTGTCTTTAGCTTGATGGATAGCAGAAGGAGGGGCACACACTGTTGGGGAAAAAATGAGTTAGTAATTTTGTTTTTTGGTTTTGTTTTAGAGTGAGATTTTGGAAGAAAAAGACTGATTGGATTGTAAATTGGTGGGGAGTTGGCGAGGAATGTGAGGAATGTAGACTGACTGGCAGCTGAGAGGAAGGCAGGGAGGGAGCAAAGAAGCGTCTCGGTAGGTCCTGAAAGCTGAAGAGGTTAGAGGATGAATTGAGGAGCAAGGGCTGTGGCTGAGGCCTAGCCCAGGGCGGCGCAGGCAGGGAGGGTGAGGCTGCAAGGGTGATCTGATATGTCCTTGAGAGACTACAGAGAGACATTGAGAGAGGGAGGGACACAGGAGGGAGGGATGTGTCCTCGAAGAGAAAAAAAAGCCCGAATATAGCAGATATCCTGCCATTTGTCGATGTGGTCACACAAGTTTTTTTTTTGTTTTGTTTTTGTTTTTGTTTTTTTAATTTGGAGAATTGGTAGACGAAAGTTTTTTGTAGGCCACTGGGTTTATCATCTAGCTTATATTGTGGCCAAGCAGTTTTGACAGCAAAAATCAGTCATTTAGGTTTGAGATAGCCTCAAAGTCTGAGGGGTTGAGATTGAGACAGCCCAGCAGAATGTGTTTTGGTGGGTGGGAAAGAATATTTTTTAAAGTGATCAAATTAAAAGGTGGGCCGAAGATTAGGGCAAAGCCCGATGTCACTTCCCACTAAAAAGTTGTCATTTTTTAGCCCGGAGTGAGTATGAGAGAGAGCGAGAGGGCCAACACCCACTTTATCAGTTGTCATTAGAAAAAATGGGGAGCTGGGGGCCAGATAGCCAAGGAAGACGAGTGGGGACTGGACCGGACGGGACGGGATTCCCCAGACAAGTTTTGGGGCTCGCCTGTGTGAAGAATAATTGGCCGGTGTTGGGTGTGAGCTAGCAAGGCAGGCAAGACAGGTGAAAGGAAACTGCACCCTGGGATGAGTTGGAGAAAACGGGGGAGGTGGTCTTTGGGAAGATAAGCTGTTGTTTTAAGGGCTTCAGCCATATTAGATGACACCATAATGATTCAGCAATTCATACTAGGGCCAGAACCTATCAGGGAGGATAACAGTAGTATGTGTCATGGGTGGCTCAAGGTTTCCATGAATTCATTTGAGTAACTGAGTAGAACAGAGGCTGGAATGTGGAGGGCACCAATAAAATATCAGCTCTTGCTGTCCTCACAGTGGCTCGGAATGTGACAGGGGCTTCTTTGTCTTCGCCCAACAGGTTGCAGTGAGCCCAGGTGTTTTAATGGAGGGACCTGCCGGCAGGCCCTTTATTTCTCAGACTTCGTCTGCCAGTGCCCTGAAGGGTTTATGGGTAAACGCTGTGAAATAGGTGAGTGCCAAGGTCGGGCGTGAGAAGCACTACATCCTTACACCCCAAATCATCCTGGACAGGACAGAAGGCCACAGGGTGTGGACCAAGGCAGGCTGAAGCGGGGTCAGGGAACCACATTGTGGCCCAGGAGTTAGAGGCAAAGGCAGGTGCTGCCTGAGGTGACAAGTCCTTTGAGAGCCCAGGAGCAGCTGGGTCCTCACACACAGGGCTGTGCCCTTTCTCCATCAGATGCCAGAGCCACTTGCTACAAGGACCAAGGTATCTCCTACAGGGGCACATGGAGTACAACACAGAGTGGGGCTGAGTGTGTCAACTGGAATAGCAGTGTGCTGGTCCCGAAGCGCTACAGTGCTCGGAGGCCAGGTGCCATCAAGTTGGGCCTTGGGAACCACAACTACTGCAGGTAAGCACCACACTCCTGCATCTTCCAGCTTCTGGAGGGGAAAAGACCTGCATCCCACCAGGCAGGTTCTTTAGAGAAACAAGCAGTATGACAGAGAGACAAATGAAGAGGCTGGTCCCAACATTGTGGTGCCTGAGGTCAGTGAGGAAGCCAGCTAGCCAGAGTCTCATGCAGGTGTGGAACAGTCCCCTCAGGCCCAATCTGTCAGTGTTTGCTACAAATGCTCGCTATATAAGCCTGGCGACTGACTTTCACAGGCCTACCCACATTATCGGGGCTAATCTCAGGAAGATCAACTGATAGCAGATGCTAACTACAGCCATAAGAACCTTCCCTGCAATGCCTACATTAATGTTTGGTATTTACCTGCCACTGTGGCCTACCCACATTGCCACACAAGACTGCCTTTTGTCCATCCCTTATTACTTTGGCACCCATGTTTATTTTCTTTTTTCACACTTAAACTCCACTTAAAACTTGCTAGGTTCCAGCCTGAGTACAGACTGCTAAATTATCATGGCCCTGATTCAACATGGCTGAATCCCCAGAACAGCAGCTTCTCTTCCCAATGACCACTTCTTCCTTCTTCCCCACTCTGGCTGTGTATAGAACTTCCTTTTACCTTTCCCACACACACAAAGGAGCCTCCAATCAGCTCCTTGTGTGTCACTGAATCTGCCCCTCAAATTTCACCCCCTAGGGAGCTTGCCAAGTAGTTCAGTGGATTAAAGTACATGATTCTGCAAACTCACTCACACCCTGAGGACCTTAGTTCCATACCCTTTCCCACATGGAGCGTGACACCTGCATTTAAGGCTGCCTGAGTCAACCAAAAAAACAAAAAAAACCCTTCGAACTCCTCCCCTAGTGAAAGTCCGTAAGGTCTCAGGCTCTCTGTCTCAAGTCAGAGGATCTCCTCATCTCTTTGCCTATGATCCTCTTCGTGTCTTCAGTTATTAAAGCCCCCCCTTTTTATTTCTGCCTCTGTACTTCATTGCCACTGCCACCACTGTCGATAAAACCTAACAAAGACAACTAAGTCATGCTCAACCTAAAACACACTATTTCCCTCAATGAGTACACAGAATCTTTTCCTGAGAGGGAAGCTTCACTCTTTTTTGGTGGGGGGAGGTATGGGGTTTGAACCCAGGACCTTGCACTTACCAGGCAAGCACGAAAGCTACTGAGCTATCTCCCCAGCCTGAAACTTCACTCTTAATTAACCTTCCTGACTTCCTTGGCTAATTTTGCAGAAACCCAGACAAAGACTCAAAGCCCTGGTGTTATGTCTTCAAGGCAGGAAAGTACACTTCAGAATTCTGCAGCACCCCAGCCTGCTCCACGGGTGAGTGACAGCCACCGTCCTGCCCCTACTGTTACTTGGGAGAAGCTTCAGGAGGACAGGGCTGACTGTCCTAAAACAGAAGGAGTTGGCTGGGAGGTGCTTATTACAGTTGCAGGGGGAAGAAATAGATGCAAATCCTTAACCAGCTTGGCCTCTGGCTGTATGTTGGACCTTGAGCTCATTTCTTCAGCCCTCTGTTCTTCAGTGTCCTCACCTAGAGGAGAGAATAGGGCTGATGCAGCTGTTTCCAGTTCTTTTTAAGAATGAATGGATATTCTTTTGCATTGGTAGGGTGTTCTCTGTCTGTCTTTCTGTCTTTCTGTCTCTCTCTCTCTCTTTCTCTCTCTCTGTCTTTCTCTGAACTTCTAATGTGCAATAATTTCTCAGAATGAAAAAAAAAAAATCAAGTTTTAAAAGAGACTATGAAGCTGGGCGTGGTAGCTCACACCTGTAATCCCAGCACTTGGGAGGCTGAGACAGGAGGATCACTGAGTTCAAGACCAGCCTGGCCTACAAAAGTGAGTTCAAGGCCAGCATGAGCTGCATAGCAAGACCCTGTCTCAAAAAGATAACAAACAAACAAACAAACAAATAAATAAATAAATAAGAGACTATGAATTCAGTGGGATGTTCTGTAATGTTTATATCTTTTATTGCAATAGCACGAAAGATTTTTTAAGTGCAATACACAAAAATAAGGTGCATTCAGTCTGTAATTCTATAGGAAATTCTGGTGCAATTGTGAATATGAAGACTTTTTTGTATTTAGCATAGACTCTAGAGGCACTCACTATACAGATTGGACTTGTAGTGATTCTCCTATTTTCAGCCTCCCAAGTGCTGGGATTATAGGCTTGCGCCACCACACCCAGTCTCAATTGTTCTCTCAGTGCACCCCAGGGGTGGGACCGGTGTGGCACTCAGGGATAGAACCCTGACCCCTGTGTCTGCGTAAGCAGGTGCTTTAATCTACTGAGCTATCTGGCTGGCCCAATATGAAGACTCTTGACAAATTTAAAACATCCTCTCCACCCCAAAGGATTTGGTCAAATTTGGGATTGCAGTTTGAGATATTATCATGATATTTCTAATTATGGCATTTGTGTAGAGAGGTGTATCAGTTTCAAATGGGAGAAAAGAAAGAAGGATGGGGCAAGTAGGTGAAAGTAGGTGGCACTCTAGGGCCATCCTCTGTTCTCCCAAGCCCATGAGTTCTTTGTAGCACTGACAGACCAAAATCCAAGAAAGCAGGACCTGCCAGCATGGCAATCCCTGAAGGCCATGCAGCCATCAAATACCAAGAGCAAACTGTTACTCATATTCAGTGCAGCTTCAAGAGCCGGCGCCACAGTGGTGACCTGAACAACCAGCTCCTGAGGACCTGTTGCATGCAGGACCCAGGAAGCCAAGTCAGTTGATGGAAGCTGGTACCTGATGTGAACTCTATGCAAGTTTTGTGTCACTATAATACTTTCCTGAGAGAATCAACTTTTAAAAAAGAAAAGATGTATGGTGGTTCACAGTGTTAGAGGTGTAGTCTGTGATTAGTGAATCCTTTGCTTTGTTCTTGTGGTAGCCATCATGGCAGGAACAAGTGCTAAGGTAAAGCTGCTCGTTCATAGGCAGGAAAACAAAGAAAGGACAATGGTATTCAATCACCTTCAAGGACACACCCCCATAACCTAAAGACCTCCCAGTAGGCCCCACTCCTTAAAGGTTCTACCTCCTCTAACAGCACAGAGCTGGGATCCAGCCTTTATTCCATGGGCTTTTGGGAGAAATTGAAGATCAAACTGTAGCAAAGCTCATTTATCATCTCTAGATAAAAGTGCTTGAAGACAAAAAAGAGGAAACTGGAGAGGCCAGACCCTTCTCTACAGTGGAATGACCATCTTACATTCCCCAGCCAGGCTCTCCACTTCAAACCTCAGCTTGCCTGTTTCATCATTAAACTGGTCTTGTTTCAGCTTGAGATTTCTTTTGTTCCAGGAAAGAATGAGGACTGCTATGTTGGGAATGGGTCAGCATACCGTGGCACCCAAAGCCTTACCATATCCAGTGCTTCCTGCCTCCCATGGGACTCTGCAATCCTGAGGGGAAGGGGCTACACGGCATGGAGGTTAAACTCCCAGGCTCTGGGCTTGGGCAAGCATAATTATTGCCGGTATGTAGCACAGGGTTGGAGGGGTTCAGGCCTTGGTAGAGAGAGGATTTGAGATGGGAGGTGGGAGAGGATTTAATGCTGAAAGTTATGGGAAAGGTCCAATGGACTTTGTGAGGAACTGTGGACATTATCTAGGTCAGTAATGGTGAACCTTTTAGAGTTTTCTGTGATGAATAGCTGGTTGCAGCATGTGTGCCCCAGGTCACCACCACTGCTCTAAACCAACCTATTCATTTTCTAGAATAAGATTCAGTTTTGAAAATATCCCCAGTGTTCCTGTGCTGACCCCAGGTCCTGCCCAGAACCATCAGTCCTCCTCTGTGCCCCATGACACTTACAGCAGTGTCCTGTAAAAGTTTCTTCACAGAGCAGCTCTTAGTTTCTCCCAATACCCCTATGCGATGAGAGTGTGTTACTGATAGAAAAGCAAAGTCAAAAGAGAAATTTATTCTCCTGTGCTTGAGGTCTGCTGGAGTTTCACTTGGGTTCCTCCCAATTCAGATGTGTGCCATTGGTTTACCAAGCCTTGTCCTACCCTCCTATGGCCTGCAATGTGAGTGAAAATGTGCCTGGAAACCTTAAATTCCCTTCTCACCCAGGAACCCAGATGGGGATGCCAAGCCCTGGTGCCATGTGCTGAAGGACCGCAAGCTGACGTGGGAATACTGTGATCTGTCCCAGTGCTGTAAGAGCAGCCCTCGGGCATCTCTCTGTGCCTAGTCTCACACTTCACCACTGTACTCTGAGTTGCCATGTTCCTTTTAGACTGTGAAAATTCAGGGGCCACATGTAGGGAGAGGCTTCCCTGACTCAAAATGGTGAGCAGGTAAGGTGCTGGAAGAAGAAAAAGAGCACACCTACTTCCCTCAAAGCTTCCTGTCTGGCTGTCTCTCTAGGGAGGTCTGCACTGATAGATCAGGAAGGGGAGGAGATTGTGCCCATGTGGCTCCTTAGAGAAGGGGGTGATTTCCCACATTTGCCTGATCCTCCAGTGAAATTAGGAAATGTGCTCTCAGAAGTCTCCCATGGCCCACAAGGCTCCCTGGGCTCCTAGAGGCAAAGCTGGGGCCTGTCCCATCTCTCAGGATTGCATTTTTGCTGTGAGCTCTTCCGTATTTCCTGCAAAATCCATTCATCACAGGAGAGCTGAGTTATAGTAAGGGATGTGAGACAGAAATTTCAAGTTGGCAAGATCTCAAAAGAAACTTTAGTTCGGAAATTGCCTGAGAGGAGCTAACTCAGTTCCTGTGAACACAAAATGAGCTGGGATATTCTGAAAGCACATAGGGTCTGAGTAGGAGAGGAAGGTGAATGCCTGGTCAACTCCCCACGAGGTCACGAGCAATGAGGCCTCGGGAGCCACGCCAGGGTCTCTCTCAGTGAGGAGGCATCTCCTCCTTTGCAGAAATGAATGTTCTGAAAGAAGGATGGGAAGGCTGGGTATATGTAGAAGAAATATGCTGATGTTCCTGAGGAGGAAATTCATAATACTTCATTATTTTTGGTGTGAAGCACAGCAGAAAGACCACCGGGTTTCGAGCAAAAGAGACCTGGGTTCTGCTCCATGCCACTGTGATCTTGGACAAAAACTTCTCCGCCTCCTTGGCAGTCAGGTTGAGAGGGATGAAGGCAGCGGATACACATTACCTAGCATATGTGTCCACTCCACAAATGAAAGTCGTGTTTCTTATGGCGTGGAAACTGACATACTCCTCTGGACCCACTGCGGAAGAGTCATGGCAGCTGGAGAGGCTCGGCCCAGCCAGCCAGGTCTGAGCTCCCTCTCTATCGTCCCCCAGCCACCTGTGGCCTGCGCCAGTACCAGCAGCCACAGTTCCGCATCAAGGGTGGGCTCTACGCGGACATCAGCTCGCATCCGTGGCAGGCCGCCATCTTCGTCAGGAGCAAGAGGTCAGAGGAAGAGCGCTTCCTGTGCGGGGGCGTACTCATCAGCGCCTGCTGGGTCCTGTCTGCTGCACACTGCTTCCTGGACAGGTAGGGGCAGGAGAAGGTTCTCTGCTCTAAGGCCATGGGGCCAGGCTCTCAGGAGTACAGCGTTCTAAAGCCGTTTCTCCCTTAGGTCGTCTGAGCACCTTCAGGTGGTCTTGGGCAGGACATATAGGGTGGTCCCCGGAGAAGAGGAGCAGAAATTTGAAGTAGAAAAATATATTCTCCACAAGGACTTTGATGAGGACACTTATGACAATGACATTGGTAAGATGTCACGATTTCCTGCCCATTCACACTCCAGAGCGCACAGAGAACCCCACATACCCACTCGCAGGACTGTTCAGGCTCCATCCCTCCGCCTCCAGCCAGGCTCTCCCCCAGACCGCTGGCCAGGAAGGGCTTCTCCTCACATCACCTGCACTCTCCCCTGCTCTCCCCCAGCCTTGCTGCGCCTGAAGTCGCGCTCACTGCACTGTGCCCAGGAGAGCAGTGCCGTGCGCACTGTCTGCCTCCCCGATGCGGACCTGCAGCTGCCCGACTGGACCGAGTGTGAGCTGTCCGGCTACGGCAGGCATGAGGCGTGTAAGTGGAAGGGTCCCGGTGGTCCTGTGTGTCTGAAAGGTGCACAGCATGCAGTGGTGGCACACACAGGAGAAGTGGTGGTCCCAGAAGCTGGCACTACGCTGAGTAAATATGAGTGAGGCTCCTACCTCTTTGCAAGTGAGGAAAAGGCAAAGGCAAAACCCTGAATGGTGCAAGTTGTTGTGAAGAATTTGAACTCCAAGAAGGTTCTGCATAGTAGTGAAGGGTATGAATTTTGCACACTGTGCTGTGGGGCCTTGGTTTTCTGTTGATGTAACAAATATCTGAGATAAATCAACTTAAAGAGAGGGAAGGTTTTTTGGGGGATATCACTTTGGGGTTCTAGTTCTGTGGGTTATCATGGTGGGAGCTTGAAGCACAAGAGGCTACTCACCTCATGCCAGCCAGAAAACTAGGAGAAGCCAGGCATGGCATACCTCCTGTAACCCCAGAACTTTGAGAATTTAAGCCTAGTGCAGGCTACTTTTCAGCTTAGTAAGACCCTGTCTTCTCATAACAAAAACACCTACAGAGCTGGCAAAGCAACTCAGTGTGAAGGCCCAGGCATCAAAGCATGTGTGCATTTCTCGAGAGATCCCAGGATCCCCACTGACCACCAGGCCCCACTTCCCCAAGGCTCCATCATCTCCCAGTAGCTCCTTAGGCGAGGAGCAAGCCTTCCACACTGAGCTTTGGTGAACAACTCAAGACCAGCACCAGAGTACCAGAGCAATCTTTAGTTTTGTTTGAGAAAGGCTCTCACTAAGTTGCCCATACTGGCCTTGAACTGGTGCTCCTCCTGTGTCAGCTGAGTACCTAGAATTACAGGCATACACACCACACCCAGCTGGGCCATGACTTCTGTACTCTGAACTGCTCCAAGCCTACTTCCATAGTGCTAAGGTGGACACCCAACTAACTCCTTACTAGATGATAGGATTAAATGATGTAATATTCTGTGAAACTGGTGATCCTGCTGCCCAGGGAACACGTGGCATGTCTGGACACTGGGGGCTGTGACCTCTGTGATGGAAGGCTGGCACTGGCATTCACGAGTGCAACTAAGGAGACTGCTAAGCACGGTGCACAGGACAGTGCCCTCATGAGGTGTCTCGGCCACAGTGCTGCCAGTGCTGCTATTACGAATAACTTTCTCTACAACTGTAGGGCATTTCTCCTCTCTCTTCCAGCCTCTCCTTTCTATTCTGAGCGCTTGAAGGAAGCTCACGTCAGACTGTACCCACCCAGCCGCTGCACATCCCAACATCTGTCTGACAAAACTGTTACTGACAACATGCTCTGTGCTGGAGACACTCGGAGTGGAGGAGACCAACCGAACCTGCATGATGCTTGCCAGGTGAGCGCAAGTGTCTTTCTGTGCTGCGCACCTTCCCAGGATAAAGTGTCCCTTAGCTAGCATGCTCTTACCCAAGAGCCAAAGTAAAGCAGTTTCATTTTGTTGAGGCCCTGGAAATTCTAGAAGAAGATCTCAGAGAATAAAGCAATTGCAGAAAGATTATAATTGCCCAAATTTAAGAAATCTAACTGCAGGAAATTTCCCCAGTGTCCACACAGGAAACTCTGCCTGGTATAGGATTTCCTGTAAACTGAGCGATTGAAGTGATCAGTGAAGCAGTATCTTAAAAATTATTTGCTCTTGAGGGCCAGTGATATATTTCAGTGGACTAAGTGCCCGCTTAGGCAAGTGCAGGGACTGGGTTTCGATCCCCAGCACACTAGCCCCACCGAGCCAGCCACCAAGACTGGGCATGGTAGCACATGCCTTTAATCTCAGTGTTGGGGAGGCTAAAAACAGGAGGATCACTACAAGTCTGAGCTGTGTAGTGAGACCCTGTACCAAATACAAACAGGAAGAGGAAGAGGAGGAGGAGGAGGGAGAGGGAGAGGAAGAAGGAGAAGAAGAGCAGGAGGAAGAAGAAGCTATTTGCTAGAGAATAGAACTCTGCTTCATGGTAGGACAAGGAGAAGGGCAACTTTCTGCGAAGCAGTATGTGGATGGGCCTGAGAAATGAGTTTTAAACACTCATATTAAGCTCTTATACCCTAGGAGGTAAACCACTTAGGTGCTCTGTGTTGGGACCCTCACCAGAGCTTGCACTTGTATTTCATGGTTAAAATATACTGGGGCACAGGGCTGTAAGGCCTGAGCATGCTGAGGTGTTTATACAGCTCAGGCACTTCAGTACCTAAGTTGTGTCAGGCTCTCCTGCAAGGCTGAAGAATGAGGAAGATATATAGAGAGAAGGAAACACAGTCTCCTGCCTCAAAGACTTTGTGGGCTTTGCCAGTGTACAGTAATAGCAGTTTCCCCTGGGTGTCTTTACAGTACTTGTCTCTTTGTATATGATTTCTTCAGAAACCTCAAGTGCACCACCTTGTTAGAGTCAAAACAAGGCTGTACACAAAGTGAAACCTAAGCATGCATGTCTGCATGCTTAGAAGTATAAAACGAAACAAAAATCAAGCTACATTACAAATTGTATATCTCAGTTATTCTTCTCTCGTTGCTGGGACAAGTATCAGACACCCAAAATGAAGGAAAGAAAGGTTTATTTAGCTCATAGTTACTGCAAATTTCAGTCCATACTCAGCTGACTCCAAGGCAGTCTGGCACATGGCAGAGAGCAGCAGTTCATGGCAGCGGAACAGCAACAATGGCAACTGAGAGAGAGTCTGTCTCTCTGTCTCACTTATGTTACACTCAGGCTATCAGCCCCAGGTTGGATGTAGCACTCATGCCCATAATCCCAGCAGTACTAAAACCCATAATCCCAATGGATCACCCATAATCCCAGTGGATCATGAGTTAATCTCAAACTCTAGAAGTCCCTGCCCCATGACTGCATGAGGCTTTGAGAGGACAACTAGATACAAACCATAACACTATAGAAGGTAAATCTATGTATTCTTAGATAACCAATGTGAAGTTATTACCTACTGTGATAATTTCACATAAATAGACAAAACAAAAGAGTGTGACAAGAATTGTTAAGATAAAAATCTTTTAAAATAAGGGGAAAAAAAAAAAAGAAACCATTTTGTTTCAATACTACAAAAACAGCTAATAATTACCAAGATGTTTACTGTCATTCATTCCTCTCAGCACTTTTCATTTGTCCTCCCAATTGCCAGGAGGGTTTCCTGCCTCAGGAGGTAACCAATTTATATGTGTTTACAGTCAGGAAACAAGGTTAGCTGATGTCTTACTTTTTCTCATTGCTGAGACAAAATACCTGACATCCAAAGTTAAAGGAGAAGTTTATTTTAGCTCACAGTGCATAGACGTTTCTGTCCATAGTTGGCTGGCTACAAGGTAGAGTGCTGTGGCAGAGGGGCATCACAAAGAAGAGACACGGTGTGAGTGCTGCCGTAACTCTACCCAGAACTGTGCAAAACCAATCAGTGGACTAATTTATTAATCACACACGTCAGATCCAGCCACCTCTGTAAAGCCCCCGACCTAAGATTTTGGGAATACATCTAGACACAAACCACAACAATTGGCAAGTGGTAAAGTCAGTTATTCTATTGGTTCTGGGATTGAACCCCAGGCCATCCACACAGTAGCATACACTAAATAACCTGTCCCTGAGCCATTATCTCAGGAAACACAACCAGATTCTCCACATGGTAAACCTATGGTATATGTGTTATTGTGTTTTCCTTTTAAGACAAAGTATATTAATATGTGAGTATTTTCTAAACTAAAACCTAAGTGTTCAGGTTTAATTGCATTGTTGGCACTTTGTGATAAATAAGTGGGTTTTGAGTTGTATTTGGGTACTCGACCTCTGAAAGGTTCCCCTAGAGGGATAAAAGATCAAGATAGAGGGATAAAACCTTTGTTCTCTGAACTAAGTATTCTGAAGAATACAACTTCCCACTAAAAACAGCAACACTAATATTTTCTTATTCTGCTGTCTGTGACTAGTTACCCTGTTGTGTCTTTTGCAGGGTGACTCAGGAGGCCCCTTGGTGTGTATGAAGGATCAGCGCATGACTCTGGTTGGCATTATCAGCTGGGGCATTGGCTGTGGGCAGAAGGATGTTCCAGGCGTGTACACCAAGGTCACTAATTACCTTTCATGGATTCAAGACAATATGGCACCATGACTGAGAATACCCAGGTCCTGCACTCACAGGAAAGCCTGCCTTCCTCCTCTTCCAAAGACACTACAACACCAACTGCCTTTCGACACCAGTTTCTCATAATCCACCAAATGTGGCAGGGAGGATAATCAACAGGAGAGAACGAAATGTAACTTTTTTGGGGGAAGGTTTCAGGGCCTGAAGCCTGACTTGAGAATGTATTCTGTCAGGTGAGAAGACATGTCAATACATGCTACCCTCTCTTGAGATCCAGCATGCAGAAAAGCCTGGCCTCATCACAGGTCAGGAGCACTAGAGTGCTGGGACCTCAGAGGAAAGCAGGCCTCCATAGTAAGAAGCGACCAGGTCCTGCAGGACAGAAGAACTTAGAACTAGAATGTGTATTTATAGTTACCTGAAAGTTGGTGAGGTCTGTGCGAGGGATGGGCTGGCTGGCCAGGTCATGCTCTCGAAGACCACCCTCAGAACTCAGTACTGTCCTTCCCCTTCCCACTCACTCCATGCTCTAAAGAAATATTCCTTATCTGTACAGTAGAAATCTTTCTTTATAGACTTTATAGAATGGGAGAATTATGTCATCTTCATAATTGATGAGCAAGGCGCTAGCATATTCATATCAACTTATCCTAGTTCTAATTTTCTGTTGCCACAATTTTGTATTATATTATACTTAATTAATAAATTCAGATATATTTTTCACAATGTTCTCAATCAGAGTGGAACTGTTGCTGCAGACACTACTTAGTATTCACATTCACAGTTTTTGAGCATTTGAAGTATCTCCTTTCAACATGTATGGAATACCTACTCTCAGTACTGTGGACAGTCAGGGCAGGGGCTGTGGGAAGCTTGGTGTAAGGACAGCACAAGGCACTTGATGGGTCTGCACTCATACAAAAGTCCACTAGGTCATCATGCTGGTGAGCCGGCATGGCCAGGGGATCCAAGACCAAGGACGTGCCACTCCTAGACTGACTTTTGTCTTCCCTTCAGTTAACCTCAGTCTTCCTTTACTGTTTGTTTCCCATTCTTTCCAAGCCTTCCCCAATCAACAAGGTTATGACACCCTACCACCCGTAGCCCAAGCCAGCCTGATAAATTCTTTGTCTCCCTGCCTCCTCCTGTGGGGATTCTTCTCTTCTGCAGCCGTCTTGCACCTGAACAATAAAATTTTCTATATCTCTCTCTCACTTCTCATTCGTGCCAGAGAAAGAAACTTTACAGCATTGGCAGGAAAAAGGAATGTAGGGTGGGCCAAGATATGACAAACACTTACTAGAATTCAGTTGCAATGGAATAAGGAGTCTTATGAGAAACACAGACTTATGGAAGGCTTTCACAAACGGTGAGATGTGGACAGGTGGGCAGGTTCAGGAAAGGCAGTCCCAGTACAGAGTTCACTAATGGACCTATAGAATGCTGGAGGCCAAAGAGACAGTGGAGAAGGGGGAGGAATGAATAGTATTGGAGTGAACTTCACAGAGAACTGCAGTTTAGATTATGGAGCCTCTGAATGCCAAATAAAGTTAGAACTTAATTGTGGAGCACCAGGGAAGAGAACAGCTGAGCATGCCTTTGGAAGATTAACCACATAGTGGCCAGAGAATAAGCAGGTAGATCATGAGACCCTTTGGGCAGTAACTGTGTAGCAAAAAGGAAAAACTGATCTAACCATGACCTTGTTAACACCAGAACCTTTCAATTCTTGCTTCAGACTAGACTCTGATATTCCCCACTACCATTCTACTCTACCTTTCTGCTCATTAGAAGAATGAACTCCCAAGGACCTGTCCGTACCTGGGTTATGTAAGTGCTGCTATCTTGCAGTCTCCTGCTTCCAAGACTACATTTTTCCCATCCATGAGAAACTACCTGTATCCTGGCTGCTGCTTACATTATTAGCTATGAAATGCTGGCTTCAGGAGTATATCTGATGATGCACTGCTTGCTGCTAGGCATGTGCTGGCAGTTTTATAAGAGGGAAGACTGTTCTTTATCTTGTGGGAGGCTGTCAGGACTGCCCAGCTAGAGGTATGTGGAAGAAAAGTAGCTTAAACTCACAAAAGTAGTTCTCTAAGGCTCAGGAGCTTAATGGGGTCTGGGCTGGAGGTGGAAGGCAGAAGCTGCTCTGAAATTCTTAAATCCATAGACCACTTAAATCAGCACAGGTCCCAGACTTGCACCATACCATTTCTGACTTCACATTGCTTGCCTATAAGTCCTAAGATTTTATTTTAGATAGATGTTCATCTCAGCTGTTTCCAAGAAACACTGTTTGAAGAGAGTACTGAACAAGAATCCTTGATTTTTCATCTCTGGCCAAAACACATCCCCCACCTCTAGCTCTGAAATGAGTTTTTCTTTAGACTGTGGCTTCATGGGACGGACTGAGTGGCGAGGCCCCCTGGGGTGGGAATTCTAAGTCAAAAGGCCTCAACATTCCTCAGAGCAGAGCCCTGGAAACTGCAGAGCAGAGGAAGACAACTGCTCACAAGAGGCCATCAACTAACTGACTGACAGCCTAGAATACAGTCATGTCAGTTATACTAAAATAACAAAGAGTAGCACACTTCCCAGCATGGGCTAGAAAATCCAGACAAAATGTCTGGAACTTGTCAGGGGAGGGGAAATGGGTATAAGAGGAAAGTAAATATTATTTCCTCAGTATCCCTTGTTGATTAATAAAACAAATGAATGCCAACAGTCCCAGAGAACAAGAAAGATTTCCAGGGGGGGTTGTATGGTTGGTTTTAAGAGTAAATACCTAGCAGAATAGACAGTTAAAACTTCTACAGCTCCACTCATTCCTCTCTCAAAACTTCACATAAACTTTTGGTTCCACACTTAACTTCCAAAGTCAAAGACACACCAAGTGTCCAGTACTTAGGATGTAGAAAGAAGTGTGAGTTTCAAATGAAACACACTTTTAAAAATTCTAACAATTGCAAACATCAGTACTGATGGCAATGAGTCCCCACCTACTGGCAATGTAGGAAAATACAAGTATACAAGAAAATTTCTGATCTGAACACAATGCTACAAAACACATCAGCCCTCACCTTTGGCGGGCAGTCCCAAGACCCCTGTGAACACCTGAAACCGCAGCTAGGAACCAACCCCACACATATTGCCTTTTCCTATATATACATGCCTACACTTATATTTCCCTATATGTACACAATAAATAATTTATAAGTTTATGAGTTTTAATTTATTAAGAGATTAATAATAGCTAACAAAATAGAGCAATTTTAATAACATACTGTTTACACAGGGGAAATAGCCAAAGCCATGGGCACAAAGTCTTCTTGAATAGCACAGAAAATAACAATAATAATCAAATGGAGCTACATCAAATTAATTTCTGCATAGCAAGGAAATCAACAGAGTGAACAGAAGCCTCAGAATGAGGGAAAAATTCTTGCCAGTTACTCTTTCAACAGAGAGCTAATATCTAGAATATTAAAATCTTAACACCAAAAATACAATAGTCCTATCAATAAGTTGACAAAAGAACTGAACAAACACTTGTAGAAAAAAAAAAATACAAGTGACCAATAAGTGCTTTTAGGGTCCAACATTTTTAGCTATTAGGGAAAGGCAAATCCAAACTACATTGAGATTCCACCTCACTCTGGTCAGAATAACTATCACCAAGAATACAAAAAAATAAGGGGCTGGGGATATAGCTCAGGGACACAAGTGCCTGCCTAGCAAGTGCAAGGTCCTGAGTTTGATCCCCGGTTCTGCAAAAAAAAAAAAAAAAGGGAGGCCAGCCAAATAACTCAGTAGATTAAAGTGCCTGCTTAGGCAGATGCAAGGACCAGGTTCGATCTCTGTGTGCACTGAGATGGCGACTGGTATGGTGGCACATGCCTGTAATCCTAGTGCTTAGGGGGCTGAAAACAGGAGGATCACTATGAGTCCGGTTGTTTAGTGAGACCCTGTAGACCATGTACTAAATACATTAAAAAAAAAAAAAAGAATACAAAAAGTAGTAAATGCTGGCAAGGATGCGGGGATGGGGTGGGGTAGGATGGGGGAGGAATGCTTCTATTCTACTCTGATGATGGAGCTGGCCCCACCCCCAAGTGTGCTGAGCCAGGGATAGAGTCTAGGTGACATGGCACACACCTGTAATCCTAGCACTAGGTGGACAGAAATCAGAAGAATCATTATGAGTCTGAGCTGTATAGTGAGACCCTGTACACACACACACACACACACACACACACACACACACACACACACAACTTCTACTCTGCTGGTGGGAATATAGATTAATACAGCCACCATGGAACAGGAAGAAAGTTCTTCAAAAACCTAGAACTATCATTTGGTGAGCTATACCTTTCCTTGGTATATACTTAAAAGAATTAAAGTTAGTGTACCACAGAGATATCTGCATACTGTACTGTCTCACAATATACAAGAGCCAAGCTTGGAACCAGCTTAGGTGCCCATCAATAGATGAATGGATAAAGAAAATGTGGTATGCATCCAAAAGGAAGTATTACTCCACATAAAATAGATTAAAAATTTATCATTTGCAGAAATACACATGAATCTGGAGATCATCAAGTTGAGTGAAGATGCCTGACACAAACATCACATGTTTTCCCTAATAAATGAAATCTTAAAAAGATGACAAGAAAGTAGAAGGTACATATTACTAGATAAGAGAAAGAAAAGAAGGCAGAGGGGAAGAAGGACTAGTAATAGCGGTCATGGATATGGTCAAAACACATTTTTCATGTGTTTTGTCCTACTCAATATGGGTAATCAGGGAGATAATTAAAATATGCATATGTAAATCTGCCAAAAGGAAATATAATAATATGCATGCCCAAAATGCAGCAATAAAAATGTGGCCAAAACATACTACATGATTTTATCTAAAAGTTATGTGAGTGTGGCCTCTTTCTCTCCCTCTCTCTTACTCCTACCCCTTATGGAGTAAATGGCTTAGTGCTATCATTTTGGGGATCCTTTACTGAAGTCTCAGGACGGGCTAGTCTTCCCAGGGTCACATGTTATTAGCAATTGCTCCAAGCTTTCCACTCATAGAATTGAAGCCTTATGTATCTTTTATTTTCTATCAACTTTATTGAAAACCAATAATTAGATAACATATTAAAAATTTTAGACAAATATCAAAATGTGAAAGATATAAGATGTATACACAGTGAATTTTAGAAAAATATTTCTAAAATGAAGACATAGCATGAGATTAATAATAGATTTCAAATTATAAATAATTTATAACTTAAATGAATGTAACACTAAAAATTGTGCAAAATAAAAGTGAAGAAGAAAGCATTACAGATCAGTCATATAATAGTTCACTCTGTGCCAAAATTAAGAAACTTACATTAATATAATTACAATTCTCAAAATAGAAAGGGGTAGATAACAAATATTTAAAGAATTGAAATTTCTGAATTTAGTTGAAATTATAGCCCATTTCCAAAAAAAAAGAAAAAACCTTTTGCACAAGAAATTTGAATAAAATCATGCCAAGATACATAAGAATGAAATTGTCTAAAACTAATTGTGAAGAAATTGATCCCCGGGTCTGTCTTGCCAGGCCCCCAACCCCCACACCCTGGGAGAGCCGAGACAGCAGTTGAGACTGGGCATGGTGGCATGCACTTGTAATCCCAGCTCTTGGGAGGCTGTGAACAGGTGGATCACTATTAGTCTAATCTAGTAGTGAGACTCTGATCACCCTGTAGACCCTTCCCTAAAATAAAAAAATAAAAAAAAGAAAAAAAAGGAAAGCAATCATTAAAGCACATATATAAAAAAATTAGCTATGGAAGAACAAAATTAAATAGCATCTTATTCCACATTAGAAAATAAAAGAGCAAGTGTGTAAGAAACTAGACTAATTATTTCAAAGGACTGAAAATAAAACTATTATATGTATGCAAAAGACAAGGAAGAGGTAATATAAAGTCAATGGAAATGGAAATCTGTTCAAAAGTTTCTAATACTAGGAGAAAATATATCATGTCTTAAAAGTAGATTGTAAGGGCCGGCGAGATGTTTCAGTGGTCTAAAGCGCCTGCTTAGGAGGGCTCAGGCGACTGCAGGGACTGCAGTTCGATCCCCGGCACCACATGCTGCGCCAGCGCCACCACCAGGCCAGGCTGAGCCAGCCACAAAATGAATAAATAAAGAAACAAACAAACACAACAAGCAAACAAACAAATAAATAAATAAAATAAATAAATAAATAAAAAAGTAGATTGTAAGTCAAAGATACAGCATAAATCGTAAAACAAAAATTAAGACTAAATAATATTCAGAAAATTAAATATTGATTAATTCAAAATTAAATATTTCAAAATAATTCAACTAAGAAAAAATTTTCATGATAGTAAAGAATTAATAAGAATAAAACAAAACATAAAAGACTGGAATGGGAAATATATGATCAGCACTTCTTACAGTTTGGGGATAGGATATCACACAAAGTTCTAGTATGTCGGGGACATAGAGTCCGTGACACTTACTGGTGGCCAAGTGTCACTTGTGGGACTCAGCTACTGATATTTCCTTGATATCCACCCTGTAAATCCAGCCACATTCATGACATTTAGGTTGTAGGAGAAGTCCATTTGTTAAGTATGCTGATGGAAATATTTTGCTGCTGTATACAAAAGAATAATTGAAAGACTGCTTTTGTATATCACTTTTTCTCCTGTGTTTAATTGTTTGCCCTGTTTTGTGGGTTCTTTGCATTCTCCTTCATGGAGTTGTGATCATTTTGCTCCCTCTCTAGAATATCTTTTAATAGACTGTATAGGGTTGGCTTTGTCATCATGAAATTCTTTAGTTGTTCTTTGTCCTGGAAGTATTTCACTTCTCCATTAAACTTGAGAGTTTTTCAGGGGATAGCAGTCTAGGTTGAAATTTGTTTTCTTGCAAGGCTTGATGGTTTTTGAAGAGAAATCTGCCATTATTCTAATGGGTTTTCCTTTAAATGTGATCATTTAAGCATTTAGTATACTATTCCTGTGCTGAATTTCTGGGATCTTGATTATTATATGTCTGGGTGTGGTCTTGATTTGGTTGATGTTATTTGGAGTTCTATATGCTTCAGTTACCTGAATGTCAGATTGTTTCCCCATATTTGGGAAGTTTTCTGCTATTACTTCTGTCCATATTCTTTTTATATCATTTATATTGACTTCTTCTTTCTCATTGATGCCTATTAGTCTCACGTTGTTCATCTTTGCATCATCTTGCAGAAGTTGAATTACTTTTTCCTGCATCCTAGTTGTTTTTAAGGGTTTTTTCTTACCTTTTCACTAGCTATAATGATTTCTTCAAGGTCTGAAAGTCTATTTTCACTGTCTCTGAAACAGTTTTTCCAGCTTGTGATTGAGGCTTTAATTTCCTGTATAGCACTTTGAATCTGCTTCATGCCTTCTATTTCTTCCCTATGTTGCTCATTCATGGATTCCATCATTTTTCTATTCTCCTCTATTTTTTGTATCAGTGTCTTCTCTAGGGGCATTTAGCACTTCTTTCATTATAGTTATCATTTCTTTTTTTTTACTTCAGAAATTATTTCTGATTTTATTTCCTCTATACCTTTCTGCAGTTGTTTCTTTACTTCAGACGCTATCATCTCAGAGATTTCAGGTGTGTGATTTCCAGTTTTTTCTATGCTATTGTTTCCTGCATTAGTTCTGGGTGGGCTCCGGCCCTGAGAATGCATTTTGTTCCTTCTTGTTGTCATTTTGCATAGCCCTGCCTTCTGACTTTTGATGTAGAGCTTTGGTGCAGTTCTTACCTTAGCACCAATTCCAGATCTACAGAGTTCAACTTGCCCGGTGGGTGTGGCTTGGGTCTGGTTGCTGTACTCCACTTCTTCCTTCTGCAGCCCTTGGAGGTGAACCTGTTGTGCCACTCGAGCAAGAAGTTCTGATCCTAGATCAGCTGGGTGAGCCTTAACTCTAGCCTCTCTGCAGGGAGTTCTGCAGCAGGGTTTCACACTAAACGCACCAACCATGGGCTCAGGGTTGAATGAGGATCCTGCTAGGCCCAGGATCATTTCACTCACACACTGGGCCTGAGTTCTGAGTTATGCATCTTAACTAAGCAATTTTAACACATTGTAGCTGTCAGTTTTGCAGCTTATGTATAAGAGCAAAGTTAGTACCAATTTCATTTTTCCTTTACACATTCAGAGAAAATTCATTTTTGTCATACATCTTAGCATTCTCAGGTTACAATTATTTTTGTTTTTATAAAGAGGGAAAACATTTCAAAACAAGATAATAGGAGGATAACAATGGTTAATATATTATCTATTGTTATCTTTATATTAGTTATTCAGAGCATAATATATAGGCATTTAATTTTCTTAACAATATTAGTACAAATGCTTCTTTTCAATGAACTAAGAGAAATTCATAAAATAACTATCTTTTATACATGCTTTTCCAGGGGCAGTGCAGCATGCAGTACCAGTGATTGAACTCAGGTCCTTGTGCTTGCCAAGCAGATACTTAGACCACTAAGCTAGATCCCCAGCCCTTATATAATTTTTTTTTTTTTTTTTTTTTGGCCTTCTTTCTTTTCCCCATTCCCCTATAATAGTTTCTTTTTCCATTTTGGAAGTTTCTTCCCATTTTACAACATCTATTGTACATTTTGGATCTTATTTGCTGTTTCAGATTCTCACACTGGTCAGGCTGGTATATTTCCTTTATTATTATGGTCTCAAGTTGCATCCATTTACTTATGAAAGTCTCAAGTTTATCCTTTTTTATAGCTGAGTAATTTAGTACACCATTCTACAAAAAGACCACACCTTTTTTTTTATCCATTCCTTGGTTTATGGGAATTTGGGTTGTTTCCAAGATCTAGTTACCACAGATTGTGTTGATATGGACATGGATGCATGTATATCACTGTGGTATGATACTTTTAATTATTCCAGGAAGATACCCAGCAGGGGAATAGCTAGGTCAAATCAGACCTCAATTTCTAGGTTTGTGAACAATCTCCACACTGATTTCCAAAATGGTTGCACCAATCTACACTCCCACCATGAGTGGGAAAGAGTTCTTTTCTCCAGAGCCCCACCAGCACTTGTTATTGATTGATATCTTGATCATAGACATTCTTTTCCAGAGCGAGATGAAATCTCAATGTTGTTTTAATTTTCTCTCAAATGACCAGTGATGCTGAAGATGTTTTTAAACATTTAAAAATATATTTGTTTGTTATTTGTATTTCTTCATCTGAGAAGTGTGCATTCATTTCAGATGCCCATTTTTTGTTTGGGTCTTTAAATTTGGGAGATCTGATTTTTTGAGTTCTTTATATGACAGAATTAAAGAAAACAGTCTTAGAATTCATTTAGAACCATAAGAGACCTAAAATAGCAAAGACAATTCTGGGAAACAAAGAAAAGGCAAGGGGCATCACAATCTCTAGACAATAATCCTTTGTCTGAAGAACAGCTGGAAAACTTTTTCCCATGCTATTGACAGTCTTTTCAACTGATGATGGTTTCTCTTGCTGTACAGAAGCTTTTTAATAAAATGAGATCCCAGTTGTTGATTTTTTATGATAGATCCTGTGCAATAGGACTTTCATTCATAAAGTCTTTTCCTACATCAATGTCATCAAAAGTTTTACCTATTCTATCTTTCAGCAGATTTAATGTTTTTCTTTCAATATTTAGAATATTGATCCATTTTGAATTTAATTAAGTGTCTGGCAAAAGATATAGGTCCATTTTTAATTATCAGCATATACAAGGCCAGTTTTCCTCACACCATTGATAAAAGAGGTTATCTTTGTTCTAGTGTATGTGTTCGGCATGTTTGTCAAAGATAAGCTGGCTGAGTATATCTGCCATTCTTTCTGTATCTTTTAATGTTATATTTATCTTCAGGTCTTTTTTTCCTAGAACCATGCTGTTCTTGTTATAGTGGCTTTGTAGTATAATTTCAAGTCAGAGATTGTGATACCTCTTGCCTTT
>PVKN010010790.1:0-22293 GCA_004027915.1 Capromys pilorides
TTTTCACCAGGATTAGACTGGGGTCCTGGGTTTTTGAGGAAGGAGATCCTAGAGATAAGGCATCACCCTCATCACAATATATAAGACGCATATGGCCAGCGTAACTGTTCAGCACTTGTGTTGATGTTGACCACCTGGTTGAAAGTAGTAATTCCTTAGAATTTTCTCTATAGTTAATCGTGCCTATGAGTAGAGACATTTCTCCCTTTCCAACATTTATGTTTTATTATCTGACTACATAATAACAATGTTAAATTAAGTGTTTTAATTTTATGTCTTTTGTAGATGCCCTTTTTTCAGATTGAGGAAGTATGCCTAGTTTGCTTAGTTTTTAACATGGATAAGATACTAAATTATGCCAAATGCTTTTGTAGCATCTGTGTAAATGATTATAATGGTTTTTCTTGTTATCCTATTAAAGGATCAGCAAAATTTCTGTGTAGAATCAGATAGTAAACATGTCCCCCTAATATCATCCTTACAATCCTGAAGTCAACCATGCTTGGTCAAGATATGTTACCTTTTGTTGATATCAGTTTGCTAACAGTATAAAATATTTTTGTTTCTGCATTTATGTGTAGAATATTGATCTCATTGAAGGACAACAATTGAGTTTAAAACTTGCTTGGCTTTATTTGTAATTTTAAAATCAAGTTACACCTCATATCATTCAATAGGATCCATTGAGCACAGCACTGGAGTTTGATTTTCTAGGTAGAAAAAAAACTAAAGACAGAAGAATTGTTTCATTTCAATTACTTACCTTTTAAGGTAGGACCAATAGAAAAATAACACTGATTAACATCAGGTTATTTCAGTATACTTTTTTTTTGTATAAGGAGGAACTTTATACACATGAAATTTAGCCTGTCTAGGAAACTAGTATTTTATTTTTTTGCGGCAGGGTCTCACTATTCAGTTCAGACTGTCCTTAAATTCTCTATGTAGCCCAGGTTGGCCTCTAACTCATGATGATCCTCCTGCCTTAACTTCCCAAGTGCCAGGATTACAGGCATGCACTACCATGCACCAGCATGTTCAGCTGTTTTCTTACAATGTTAGTTGCATGCTGATTTCACAAAATACATTGGAAATCTTTTTTTTTTTTTTTTTTTTCTTTCTGCTTTCTGGATGAGTTAACACAAACTTAGCAACATTTCTTTTCTACTCTGCAGTTTTCTATTTAGGAAGATTTTTTGTAATAAAATCCAATCTGTCAAAAAAAAAATCCATCTGTCTTTGATAAAGGAGAATATACTTCTTTAAATGACATAGCTTTATTTGTCTTTAAACTTTATGTAGATCTAATCATAGCATATGTAACTTATGCTTTTTTACTCCTTTCCTAGAGAGTAAACAGATAATCATGAAGAGCTTATCTATGTTCTAGATTAATATGTGTGACCAGTCATTTATTATCTAGTTTTTACACAGTAAGTCTTTGATAAAGAAAAGCAAGAAATAATTAGCGAGCTATTTTTTGCCAGAGGAGGGTCCTGATACTTCAGGGAATCCCAATAAATCAAGTCTGGCCATTTGCCCTCTGCCAAATAGAAAAAAGTAATGGTAAAAGACAGAAAAGTAGGGCTGGGGGTACAGTTCAGTGATAGAGTGCTTAACTATTATGTATGATGTTCTTGGAGCATTTTCTACTAACAGAGGTGGGAGTATAGAGGCAGGAAATCTATTTAGTGTTGCTATCCTGGGAAGACAGGGGTCTTCTTAGCAGAACCTTTTCTTGGCAAGGAGTACTAATGAGCCCCAAGATCATGTTTGGGCATGAAGTATGCACAATTCAGCAAAGTTGGGCCACCTGTGGGCTGCTTGATCATTTCCTGATCAGTGAGAGCTTTGTCTTGTTAAAGTCATTGGGGCCTAGGTAAATTCTTCTCATCATAAGATATTTATCTATCAGGTCTATGATTCCTATTGATTGCAGGAGATAATAACTTAAAGGACTGATCAGAATGAAAGCAAAGATGTCAGATTTTTGGTCCTGATCCTAGCCATCCATTTGGGGATCTGCAGACCCAAGAGTCAGTGCTTTTTAGCACAATCAGCCGATAAGTCTTTGTATGCTATTTGTAATAAAGGAAAGTACAGGGAAAAAAATAAGAGCAAATACATAAGGTTTTCAGTGGCTGGAATGTACAAGGTTTTGTTGCTTAGTAATTATGATACTTAACTGATGGTGCCAATTTGAGTAAGAAATGACCAACTAAATTGGGTCAATATAGTGCTGGGTATGATTGAAAGAGTTAATGAAGATTTTCTGGGACTTACTGAGGATGAGTGACAGCAGCCAGCAGGCTTGGTATCTGAATGATATAAAAGGGAAACACAGACGGCTCCATCGTGTTTCTTAGGCTGCTCTCCAGTCTTTATTTTCACCTTGGATGTCATCTTCTGGCTTGCAGCACAGAGTTTTCAGCTTTTAGCATAGAACCTTCAGCTTTCCATTGCAGACCCTTCGGCCTCCAGATACGGGCTCATGCAGGATACACATTGAGCTTCAGGCCTTCAGCTAGATCCTTCAGATCTCTAGGGCACAGACAGCTCTTTTGCACACCTGACTCTATAGGCAGCCCTTACAAATCAATCTTGGTAAATTCTTACATATTTGCATATTTTGCATTAAATTTGTTTCTCTATAGTAAGCATTGACTGATAGAGATTTTGGTGCCAGGCGTGGAGTCATTGCTTTGACACTGCTTAACCATGTGGTTCAGAAGCATTTGGAAGTAGCTTATAGAAAGACTTTGGAAAAGTTTGGAGATGCTGCTGAAGGAGCAGTCCTTGAATACTTTAAACTGTACTTAATGGGAGAATCTGATCTGAGCTCAGAAGAACAATGCTAACAGAAATGCAGTCAGTAAAGACCAGGCTCAAGAGATTTTAATTAGCAACAAGGACTGCATTGGCTGTTGAATTCTAAACCATGTGTATTATACTTTGGTAGAAAATTTTTCTGGGAAGATAGCTTGGCAGTCTAAGCACCTGCTTGGCAAGTGCAAGTACCCAAGTTTGATCCCTGGTACTGATGCAGGAAGAAAAAACTGATCTCCCAACCTGAAAGACACTTGGATGAGTTTGTGTTCTCTAAAACTGAAGAATAAATTTTAGGAACGAGACAGAGGTTTAGAATAGAATATTTATTGAGAAAGAAAGCTGTCCAAGGGGGAACAGAAGGGGGACCCTAGTGGGTTGCCGAGGAAATTGTCTTTTTTTAGGGGTCTTATAGGGCAAAATCATGTGATAAGGCGGACCATGTGATAAGGTGAAACTAGGGGAACTTGCTTAGGTGGTCATGAGGTGGGACAATGTCATGGTGGACCAATGAGATTACAAGCACCATTGTTTAGGTAAAATTGATTAAATTGGGAACAAATTGGGAAGCAAGGCATGTAGCAAGTGGGCATGAATATGGAATAAGGGCTCTTCCTGTTGAGGTTGCATCCCTGACTCCTTTAGGCTCTTTTAGGGTGATAGATACTCATTTAGCATGTCAGTCACTGATACTTATCTTTAAGGAAGTAGGTGGCTGATTTCTTTATTCTTTTGTTTGAAGGTCTGGCCCACAACTGGAATGCCAGTCTCTTGTAAAGCTTTATAGTCAAGTTGTTTTTTATATTGTCCTCAAGGGCCTGGCCCTATCTGACTGTTTATAATATTTTTATCTAATTTGGCTGCCTACAACAGTATCACATGTGTGAGTCTTTTAGGGGCCAGGGGCAAAATGTTATCGCTTCTATGTAGATGTCCCCCCAAAATATCTTCCTGTCCCATGGTCATAGGTGAGACTTTTTTGGAGCTGGCTGGATCTAGGGTGTGCGATGCTGGGATTAAAGGCATGATACTAGGATTAAGAGCACATGGTTACTACATTGGTTGGCTGATTGGTTTAGCAGATTTCTGGGTGTGGATAATGGGAAAGGCTCATCCTGGTTGTGGATGGCACTACCCAAAATGTTGGTAGCCTTAGAGGGAAGGAGGAAGCAGGCTGCTGCTGCTGCTGCTTCTGCTGCTGCTTTTTGTTTGCTTCGCTGCCTTCCCCTTCCCTGCCATGGCATAGACTATTTCTCCACCGCAAGGCATCTCTGACATGCCACATTGCCCTGGAGCCAGCCAGCTATGGACTGGAGCCTCTAAAAACTGCAAGCTACAATAAACTTTTTCTCCTTTATCTTTGGATGTTGGGTATTTTGTCTTAGCAATGAGAAAAATGACCAAGACAGGGATTTTATGTGAAATGACCAGCATTTTAATTTTGAAAAGGAGAACAAAAGCAAAATCTAGCAGGCCTTTCTCTCCTTAAATGGCTGTTCAGTACCCTTTTTTTTTTTTGTTTTCTTTTTTCTTTTTTTAATGTGTTTACTAGTTTACTACAGGGTCTACAGGGTCTCCTACACAGATCAAATTCGTAGTGATTCTCCTGTTTTCAGACTTCCAAGTTCTGGGATTACAGGTGTGTACCACCATTCCCAGTCTCAATCACTGTCTCAGTTCACTAACCACCCCTAGGGGGTTGGTGGCACAGCATGCCCTGGTCCCTTCATCTGCCTAAGCAGGCTCTTTAATCCACTGAGCTATCTGGCTGGCCCTATGTTTAGCACCTTTTGAACATTTTTCTTAAGTTTAAAGAATTTCCCAAGTTTGGATTGCTGCTTTCCCATCTTCCCTTACTTGGAGGCCCAGGAACTTGTTAAAGACTCTGTCCTTCAGGCACTCATACAAGTCCACAGAGGGAAGAGAGCAGCATGGAGTGATTCATGCTGATGCTCAGCACATTACTCATATAGATCCACCACACAATACAGTTAAGTCCCTGACTCAGGAACATTTGTAAGTCAGATTTGTTTGTGCAAGTCTGACATAGTAAGTCTTATATACCTCTGACGCAAATATACAATGTAAAGCATTACAAACACACACACACACACACACACACATGTTGTAAATTATTTTTACTTTTGTAGTTACCTTAAACGCATGAACTACTTCCATGATTTCTTTACAACACAAATGTTTGTAAGTGGGGACTTACTATATATTAAAAATCAGCTGGGATTCTGTTTTGTAGTTCTTAGATGACATCTGGTTTAGAAATGTGCTTTTTATATCTAAGGAATTAGACCTCACCTAAAGAGAGTTCTCATCTTTGTCTTGACTCTTGACTGATACCCTCTACTCATTTGATATTTCCAAAGTGATAGGAATCTGTTATTTGAGCCCAACCTTAAGGGAGCAGAGCTAATGACTGACTTTAGCCAGGTATGAAATTCATGCCTATATCATGAGAGATCCCTAAAAGCTGCATGGTGGAGCTCAGGTAACACCCTAGGTTGGCAGCACCCCAGGCATGTTTTCACTCATAGTTCTTTCATCAAGGATGATAGAACTTTAAACTTGGAACCCCATGGACTCCACCCTTTGTCTCTTTCCTTGGCTACATCTAATTTGTATCTTTTCATTGTAATACATGTAATAGTGTTACTGGGAAGCTGGTCCTGCTGCACAAGGAACCAGACCCTTACCTTTGTGGTCTTCAGTTCTTTGTGTCCTGGTAAAATAATTCAATCAAGATTCATAGACTATGCAGAAGTATAAGTAGAATTCATTGGAAAATGGAGAAAGAGAGCATTACACAGTGAAGTGAGGAGGCAGGTAGTGCCAGGAGGGCATCTGCATCAAATGTGAGTTTGGATACATTTTTATGCACCTAAAACTTACTTTTGGGGGACCAGGGAGATAGCTCAGCAGCATAAGTGCTTGCCTGGTAAGTGCAAGGTCCCGAGTTTGATCCCCAGTACCACATAAATAAATAAATAAATAAATAAATAAATAAATAAATAAACAAACAACTAAATAAAATAAAAATAAAACTTTCTTTTGGGGCCTAGAGAACTGAGATAATGATGATACTTGTCAAAACTTTACTTAGAAGTTACTTTGGAGTTATAAAATGTCTTCCTGTCCCTTTAGGTGGGCAACATTTCCTTTTTTCTTTTTAATATATCCTATCTCAGGTTTATTTGTACAAAGAGCACAGGAGGATACGAGCCCCCACAGATGGCACCCCATGGACCATACTAGTCCTTTTGTTTTTATATCAGCAGATAAGAGGCTTTTACTGTAGACCCTTCACAGGGGAGTGGGCACCTTTGGGGATCTGGGCACCTTTGGGGGACTGGGCACCTTTGGGAGTCTGGGCTGGAGCAGAAGCTAGAGCCTGGGCCTTGGCTGGAGTCTGGGCCTTTGACGATGCACTTCCCAAGTCTGGGATGGGCAATATAGACAAGTTGAGCAAGCCTGCAGTTTATTCCCTTTGGGCTTGCGCTTCCTGGGCTTGCTGAAGGCTTTGATAGCCTCAGCACTCATGGCCTTAGCATTGTTTGCTTGCATCTTCTTTTTTTTTTTTGCTGGACCGGGGTTCAAATTCACAACCTTGCACTTGCCAGGCAGGCACTTGTGCCATGGAGCTATCTCCCCAGCCCTGCTTGCATCTTCTTGAAGCCCTTCTTATTGTGCTTCTTGGCAAAATGCATGTTCCTAAGGAACTTGGGATCTACCCCCTTTAGAGATTTATGTCCTTGTGACTGAGGTTTCTTGATACCATTTCCACACCATTTTCAGGACTGGTTGTGCGTGGTGTGGTTCTTGGACTTGACCATAACTGCATAGTAAACTGCAGCTATCTGGGCAACATTTCTTTGGAGGCTTTAACAAAGCCTCATCAGCTAGAACCACTAGTGGTATGTGCATGCCTCACTCATCATGTGGCTTGTACCACCCAATGGACTGTCCCCTGCTGCCTGATGGGACAGTTATGCATGGTGGTTCAGAGCCACCCAGTACAGCTGCATTGTGAGTGTGTTAATGGGTATGAAACTTACATAAGAAAAGTTCTTGATTTATACCAGTACCAGCCCAAAGCAAGGGGGTCATGTCTTAGTTACTCTTCTCTCACTGCTGGGACAAATACCTGACACTCAAAATGAGGGAAGGAAACGTTTATTTAGCTCACAGTTACTGGAGGTTTCAGTCCACATTCAGCTGGTTCCAAGGCAGAGGGGCACATGGCAGAGGGCAAGGGCAGCTAAGAGCAAGAGCCAAGGGAGATAGTAGCAGCAGCTCAAGCGAACTTCTCTTCCTTCCTTACATTGAAATGCAAATCACCTGCCCCAGGGGAGGTGCAGCACCCACACCCATGATAACCAATCACAAATTCCAGAAGCCTCCCCATGACTGCATGAGGCTTTAGGGGGACACCTATACACAAACCATAACAGGTCAGTTTTCTCTTTTTTTTGTTTAGAAAAGTTCTTTTGCTATAGTTCAGGCCACCCCTGAATTAACTATGTGGCCCAGGTTGGCCTCATACTTGCAGCAATTCTCCTGCCTCCACCTCCTGAATACTGGGATCATAGGTGTGTGCCACCATGCCCGGCTATAGGCGGGTCTTTAAAGAACAATTTCTTTCCTGATATCATTACACTGTAGGATGTGGCAGCCAGGAATGCAGTGTGGCTTGTTCTGGAGTTCACCAATCAGGAAGCAGAATTATATGTGCACCTTAGATTCATTGTGCTCTGTGGAGTCACTTTGGATCTGAGCCCTAGCAAATGATTGCAAACATGAGATCTTTCTTTAATTTCCTGGCAACACATGCTATTTTGGACCCCTTGTACCACAGCCCTGTCTTAACATGAGTGTAATTGCTTTCAGCGATTTCTATGGGCTTTTCTAGAAAATTGTTGAGCATGAACAAGTGTGGTTTTAGAATCTTTTGTACTTAAGGAGTCAACCAGCTGTGCAACCTCAGAGCCTGGCTAAGTCCAGGCCATCCCCAAGGTGACGCTGTGTCTGACCATCATTTTCTGCAAAACTACCTTACTTCTCTCCCACTCTGTTTTATCTTTTTTTCCTTTCCTTCATTTTTTTTTCTTTTTAAGGTAGGTTCTCACTGTGTAGTTCACTATGTAGTTCTCACTATGTAGCCTTGAACTTACTTTGTACCTCTGGCTGGTCTTGAACTTGTAGCATTCCTCTTGCCTCAGCCTCCCAAGTGCTGGGATTATGGTGGAGTGCCACCATCCTGGTCTCTCCTTCTGAATTGATCTTTTATATCCAGCAGTAATAGTCATGAGCTTTATTTCACCTAAATAGTGACATTCGGGGTAAAAAATTATCTGAAAGATGGGCACCATGGTAAATGCTTGTGGTCCCAGTACTTTGAGAGGCTGAGGCAAGAAGGTCACAAGTTCAAGCCTAGCTAGCAACTTAGTGGCTTAGAGAGATACTGTCTCAAAATAAAAAGTAAAAAGTCCAAAATATACATTAAGTTGATTGGTAGATACAAGATAGGAAGAAAGGAAGAAAGAAAAGAAAGAGACAGACTGGAGATGTAGCATAGTGTGATATCCCTGTGCTCAGTACCCAGAATTCAGTGATAATAGCCGAGGAAGTGCCCTGCTTTGTTGTTGTTTTTTGGTGGAACTGGGGATTGAACACAGGCCTTGCACTTGCCAGGCAAGTGCTTACTCTGCTGAACTATCTCCACAGCCCCTAAAGTGCCCTGCTTTGATCCCAAGCCATTCTCAGCTTTGGACCTGACCTATGTGGCCAGCACCTGCATATTTCCTTTCAGGAGGGTACTTTCCTGCAAAGGAGAGGTTGGCAGTTTATGGTCTCATCATGGGAAAGTTTGAGAAGCAACCTGTGTCTAAAAAGAAAACTGAAAAATCTTATCTACGTATAGTTGTAGAGGCTGATAATTTCATCACTCTGAAGCTGAAGCAGGAGGGTCTCAATTTGAGCCCAGCCTGGAGAGCAGTGAGACTTAGCAAGACTATCTGAAAATAGGAAATAGAAAGTGCTAGAAATAAAGCTGAGTATAACGGCCTTGAATTCAACACCCACTACTGGAAATAATTCTTAATTTTTAAAGATTTGTTTTTCCCTCTCAGAAAAGCTCTGCATATTGAGAGCACCAGAAAGGAGAAAAATATCTCTGGTTATTTGTGGTAAATCTTTCCTTTTAAAAGGAATCAAAAAGTGTGGCCACTTTTATAGGAAACACTCACATTTATGGATTAGAGTTCAGTAGAAGCCCCTGCTATGTGTTTGATCCCAAAGCTTTCTTGATTTGGTTTGTTTTGGATTTTTTTGTTTTGTTTTGATTTTGGTTTTTTGAGGCAGGTCTTGCTCTGTAGTTCAGGCTGCCCTTGAACTCACTGCCTTTGATCATCCTGCCTCAGCCTCCCAAGAGCTGGGATTATGGCCACCATGCCTGGATAGGTTTTGTTTTTTGGGGACAGGCTTTCTGTATGCAGTTCAAGCTGGCCTTGAACTCACTGTGTAGCCCAGGCTGGCCTCCATCTCATGGCACTCCTCCTGCCTCTGCCTCCACCTCCCAAGTGCCGAACTTACAAGCGTGAGCCACCATGCTAGGCAGACCCTAGAAGTTGTAAGTATGTATGTTTCCTATATAAGACAACAGTTGGGGCTTTGCTGTGAGTTGAATTTTTTAAAAAATGTTATTTGATGAGAGGAGGAACAAAGTCCATGCATCACGTTTACTCCTTGGCCTGCAGGTATAGACATTTGTGAAATGAGTGACTCAGATGATGATATCCCCCGACTTTCTGCCCACACCTTAGCAGCTCTCCAGGAATTTTTTGCTGAGCAGAAGCAGCATACAGACCCAAGTGATGGTGGAAAATATAATGTTGGAATAATAGAAGAAAACTGGGTAAGTAAATGTGTTCCTTATCTATCAGGAAGTAGTGAAAAATCTGTTTCTGTGCCAGGTCCTGTGCTTGTCTGTGGCCTCGCTTAACACCAAAGTCTCTGGCACCTGCCATTTGGGAGCTGACATCTGCATGATGACAAAGTCAAACGTTTCCCTTTTTTATATATTTTAACTTCTACCATGGGCTGGGGATGCAGCTCAGCATTAGGCTCTGAGTTTGATTCCTACTATCAAAAAAGAAAATAGTTTTTTTAAAAAAAGACTAAAACTTCTACTTTGATATATCTGTAGATAATACATAGCAGAAAATTGAAGTACTGTATTATTCCTGAAGTGACCTTTTTTTTTAAGTACTGTGTACTCTTTTCTGACTCTGATTCTAATCTATAATAGTTGCTGTACACTGGTGCAGAATATCAGACTAAAAGAAAGAAAGAAGAAACAAAAGAAAGAACAGAACAAGAACCACGAAGACACTAGAAACCATGTTCATCACTCATAAAAACAAGATCAAGAGTCTGGGGAGATAAGGGCCTGAGTTCAAACTCTGGTACCACACACACACACACACACACACACACACACAAGATCAAACAATAAAGAAAAATAAAATAAGAGAAAAAAGTTCATTTCAAAGTTTCTCTCTGCTGTCACTGGTAGAGAATACATGGAGACACAGTCCACATCCATGCTGATTTATCCTAGGAAGGCAGTAGTCGCCTTATGGCAGGGTAGAAGTTTTAGATTAGTGGATAATCTCAGCCTCACCTTTATTTCTGCTGAAGTTCAGGCTAGTTTTTGGCTATGATGCCAGCACTAGACCCATTCAGCCTGCAGCCATCAGTGTACTTTCTGTGGGCTTGAACTTAGCAGTGAGCTGCTGGTTGGAGCCAGCAGTTCTTCTGAGTTCCAAGCTCAGTTTCAGACCAGTCACTCTTCCTGTGGGAATGGTCAGATTTGCTGCGCTCAGCAGCCAGTGCAGCACACAGCACCCACTTCTGTTATGGTTTGTATCTAGTTGTCCCCCCAAAGCCTCATGTAAATCATGAAGATGTCAAGCATGTGGCGTGAGGGGGCCAGAGGATCAGGGTGGGGCTTGAGGAGTGGGGCCAGCGAGGTGCAGAAACATTAAACTGTCAGCATGTGCCTCTCCACCCTTCCCTTCTGCCTGGTGGCCTGTCTTAGAAGTACGAAGCAAATCATCCTGGACAAAGCAGCAGAGTGCCTCAAGGTCTTGCTATATAATTGAGGCTGCTTTAAATTATGAAACCTCCAGTAACTGTGAGCTAAATAAAACTTTCCTTCCCTAAGCTTGTGTATCAGGTATTTGTCCCAGCAATGAGAGAACAGTAACTAAGACAGAATTTGGTACCAGACAAGTGGGGCCATTGCTGTGGCTAAACCTGACTGTGAATTACAAGCTTTTGGGAATGGCTTATTGGAAGAGATAGTAAAGGTTTGGAGATGTTGCCCCCAAGAGAAGCACTCAAAGAGCTTCAGCCTTTCTGTAGGGGAGATTCTGGCCAGAGCTCAGACCAGAAGGCTGATAAGAATATTGCCTGTAAAGACCAGGATGGGGAGGTTTCTGCTGGAAATAAGGACTGCATTGGTTGTTGGTCTACAGATCATTTGTGTTTTCACTTAGCAGAAAGTTTGGCTGAATTTTGCCTGTGTCCAGAGACTTTACCTAAGACTGAGATTAAACATGGTGGACTGATTAATCTTTTAAAGGAAATCTCAAAACAGTCAAATATTGGGGCAGTGGCATGGTTATTGCTGGGGGCTCTGAATCAAATATATGTTGAGAGTAAAGAGCACAAAGCCCAGCAGAATGATTTAAAATGTTGTGAGTTTGGCCAGAAAGAAAGCACCAGGAGGCCGTGGACTGCAGAGATAGAGCTGAGATCTCCATTGCCCAGGAGGAACAGAAAAACAGGAAAGATGTACTGAGGGCATCACATGAGGTGGCAGGTTCTCACCCTTTGCAGCCTCAGAATAGCAAGGGTGAGGGACTTTGCTTGGAGGAGAAAGCCACCGAGCTCCATGTACCAAAATGGAGGCTGTGGCCACACCAGCTTACAAAGTGGTGCCGGCATGGGGAATTTGTTTCTTGGAATCAGGGTCAGAGTGCTCAGAAATCTAGTCACTGGACCCCTACAGCTAAGAGAGAAGGAAACCAGGCTACTGCTCCAGCTGGCAGCAGACCTTGGCATCAACCACGTGGCATTGGTTTTAGGTGCATGAAAAATGCAGGCGCTCTGAGGTTAAGGCTTCCACCTCAATTTCAGAGAAAGGCCTGGGAGGCCAGGCAGTGTGCCCCAAGAGGGCAGTGTGTGAAGCTGTGAGTGAGAAACCTACTCTGTGGAAACCCCAGAAGTTTGGAAAAGTCAGGAACGTGGATCATCTAAGGAAAACTGCAAGGACGGAGCAAAACCAGTGTTATGGTCTGTGTCTAGTTGTCCCCCCAAAGCCTCATGCAATCATGGGGTGGGGACTTCTAGAGTTTGAGACTTGAGTCATGATCCACTGGGATTATATGTTTTAGTACTGATGGGACTATGGGTCTGAGTACTGCTGGGATTACTTGACTCTTGATCCACTGGGATTATGTGTTTTAGTACTGATGGGGTTATCAGTCTGAGTATAGCTGGGATTATTGGTGTGGCCTAGGGTGGATAGGCTAAGGCAGACAGCCTGAATGTAATATAAAGAAAGACAGCCAGTGGTTGTTGCTCTCTGGAGTCCTGGTTGGTCAGTTGCCTCTGTAGAGATTGTTGCTGTTTCGCTGCCATGAACTAGATGCTCTCTGCCCTGTTCCACTCAGCCTTGGGCCAGCCGAATATGGACTGAAACCTCCAGTAACTGTGAGCTAAATAAACCTTTCCTTCCTTCATTTTGAGTGTTGGGTATTTGTCCCAGGAATGAATAAAAAGTAACTAAGACAACCAGCATAAGAGAGAAGCTATGAGAGCTATTACCAAGAGTGCGATAGGGGTGGGGCCACATGGAGCTCACGATTTTCTGCAGATTGCTTTGAATGTTCCACGTGGAACTATAGGACTTAATGTTTGCCCTGCTGGATTTTGGACTTGTTTTGGCCCCAGTGGTTTGTATCCTCCTGTGTATGCCTTTCGGAATGGCAGTGTTTATCTTGTGCCTTTGAATGTTGGATGTATTTAACTTTTCATTTGTGTAGGGGCTCACAGTTGAGAGTTTGCCTTGAATCTTGGAGGAAACTTGGGACTTGGCCTTTTCAGCAATACAGAAACTGTTGGGACTTTGGCAACTCTTAGAGATGAACTAAAATGCCTTTTGCAGAAAGGGATATACATGAGACTTTGGGGATCCAGGGGTCGAATGTTATGATTTGTATCTAGTTGTCTCCCCAAAGCTCATGAAAATCATAGAGCTGTCACGCCTCCTGAAGGGCGGGGCCAGAGGACCTCCAGTAACTGTGAGCTAAATGAACCTTTCCTTCCCTAAGCTTGTGTATCAGGTATTTGTCCCAGCAATGAGAGAACAGTAACTAAGACAACTCCTCTGCTGCACTGCTACACTTCTTGGTGGAGGCCTCTGGCCTTGCCAGCAGTCACCAGGTGTCAGCAGGTTTGAACCACTTGTCCCATGCAGTGTGTCCTGACTCACACAGAGGACACTGGCCACCACCTCCTTCTTCGTTGAAGTTTCTCTTTGCTATCCTAGTGGGCTTCAGTTCTCACTTCAGATCCTTCCTCTTCTTCCCATTGCTATGTTCCTGAATCTGGACAGCAAATCTCAGAAAGTGTCTTTCTCTGCTGCTTGTCTTCCCAAAGACTCCTAGCTATTATGTAGCATGCATAAAAATATGAAGAAAATAAAAATTAGTCCTAATTCCACTAGCACAGGTAGCACAATTAGGAATAGGAGACTACTTGCATTCACCCACTTGAATTTGGGCAGGGCCTGAGTCAATCCTCCATCTATTGTTCTAAAACAAGTAGAAAACAAAGTAACAAAAACTCAAGAAATCTCTGAGGTTCCAGGCCAGAGCACATCTGTGTTAGATCTTCTGGACTGATCTTCAGTAACCCTTTCCCCAGTCAAACCTTAATGAAGGTTCATTAAAAGGAATGTGTCTCACACATTTAATTTATCAGAGTGAAGTCTGAGACATGCATGCTAATTGAAAGCTGTTGAGATGACTCAACACTGAGTCATTCCTGTCAATCTTACCTAGATACCCAAAGAAAGCTGGGTTACATGTCCTTTAAAATCCCAAAGGCTGATTTTGCTTTTTTACTTTACTGTTGCCCCAGCACCACTGTCAGCATAGATCTTCCCTGAGTACATTTTTCCATAATCTTCAATAAATGTAGCTACTTTTCTTTTACCATTAGATGTTTATTTACAGCTCTTTCCCTGTTGTACATGAGTGCCTAGAATCTCTTCTAGGCCTTACTTTACTTTCTTTTTTTTGCGTGTGTGTGGTATCGGGGATTGAATTTAGGACCCTGCACTTGCCAGGCAAGTGCTTATTCTACCGAGCTATCTCCCTGGCCCTTATTATTATTATTTTTTCTTTTGCCTTTTTGAGACAGGGTCTTGCTATGCAGTTCAGGCTGCCCTTGAGCTCACTTTTGTAGTCCAGGCTGGTCTCGAAGTCACGCTGATCCTCCTGCCTCAGCCTCCCAAGTGCTGGGATTCTAGGCATGTGCCAGAGCACCTGGCTTATTTTTCTATTTTTTGACACTTGCGTTTAGTATAATTTATTGATAAAATTGAGGAAGTCTTAGGAAATCAAATTATAGTAATGAAAATATTAGAAAACTAAAGAATAAATGCAAGAATTGTTACTCAACTAAAAGAAGTTTAAGAAAAATAATAAAAGAGGCAAGGAATCTTCAAATCATATTAGAAAGTTTCTATATCTGATGAATATATATATAACATATGTATATATATTATATTCTTAATAAGATACGTGATTGTGATGATTATGAAAATTTTGGTTATAATGATAAAGAAGATATATTATTTTAAGAAGCAAAGCAGATTTTCTATGAAATCTCAGAACTAGAGTCACATTGTGCTTATCAGTGGCTTTATAAAAACTAGAAATCTAAAAATGCCTTCAGCATTTTGAGTCAAATCTGTGTTCAACCTAGAGTTGTATACTCAGCTAAACTATCACTCAGGTATAAGACAAAACATTTTTAGATGTGGTAGATATCATATTTGCTTCCTGTACATTTCTCAGGATTCAGAGGAGAATTTGCTCCAACAAGTAAGAAAGAAGTCGTATCAGTCAGTGCTTCCTAGAGAAACAGGTTTATTGCAACATTTACAAATACGTAAGAATTTACAAGACTGGCTTCCTATGACCACCCAGAGTCAGAAGAGTGTAAAAGATCTGTTAGGGGCTGGGGAGATAGCTCAGTGGTCTAAGCACCTGCCTGGCAAATAAAAGAACCCAAATTCGATCCCCAGTACCACATGCCCTGCTGGCCTCGAGCCATGTGCTGTCCACTGAAACCAGGTATGGTGGCATATGCCTGTAATCCCAGCACTGGGGAGGCTGAGACAGGAGGATCACTATGAGTCCAAGCTGCGTAGTGAAACCTGGTACTAAATAAATAAATAAATAAATAAATAAATAGTCTGTTTACACACTGGAGATCCAAAGGATCAAGTGGAAGGCCAGTGGCTCAGCATAGTGCCCTATAGGAGTCTGTATCAACAGGTAGAAAAGTGGTCTGTGATGGTAGGTTGAAGGCTTTGTGCCTGAAGGCTGAAGAGTCTGTGCTAGAAGCCAGCAGATGATGTCCAAGGTGAAGGTAAAGATGGGAGCCCCTCCGAAGAAACAGAAGCGAGACACCCCCCCCACCCCCCCACCCCCAGCCACAATGCTCCTCCCTAGGGCTAATCTTCCACACTCAGAACTATGTTGAGCCAATTTAGTTGGGCATTTCTTACTCCAGTTGACACAAGCAGTTAACTACTGCATAAACCAAAAAAGAAAGGTGTGAGCTTCAGGGGGTGGGAGCTCTGATACAGGTGGGAGAGCGAATTCCAAGGATGACTGATGCACAGGAAGTCCTAGTGCTGTAGCATGCTGCACCCTGAGATCAAGTGCTCCAGATCATCACAGGGGGATGTCACGTTCCAGGATAGAGATCTGCAAGGGGAAAAGTGAAAGTGACAGAAAGCCTGATAGGAAAACGGGGTTATATACAGTCCATGCAAATGAAGTGATGCAGTTATTAACTGTCAAAAATAAAAGTGTGCCTTAGTGGAAGGAATGCTTAGAGCATTATCTGATGATTGGTTATAATTCAGCAAAATTGAGGTACGTCTGTATTGAAAGTGGAAAGGGGAAAAAGGTGTATATGAGAACACAACTTCATAACAAATGTATGACATAAAGTAGACTAATAAATAGATGGCATTTAAACAGTATTTAAAGGTGAGTAAGCAATCAAAGGAAGAGCCAAGGGTTGAAAGTAGCTCCCGAGGACTTGGGTCCAGGGGTGGGGGACATGGATAGGAGGCTTTGTTTTCCAAGCTTCATAGTTCTTTGCCTTTTAAAGTTATGTTCTTGTAGCTTGTTGATAAGAGCTTGAATCTTTATTCTGTGGAGTGCTGTGAGAAGAGCCAGAGACCTCACTGTTCCCTGGCAGCATTGAGTGAGGGGAAGGGCAGTTGAGCACATAACTGGCACTGTTTATGAAGCCTGTAAGGAGATGCGGTCTGCTGCCTCCCAAGTCCTGTGAAGCTGAAACTCCTCTAGCCTGTGTGTGCCAGGGGCTTTCCTCCAGCTGTCCTTTCTCAGCACAGGGCAGGCTCTGTGCTCAGCCTGTTTCCTGTAGCTAAGAATCAATAGACATAGGTGGAAAGACGCAGGCATGAATTCATATGTGTGTGCTAATGTGTGTGTGCAGTCTGTCTTTGGAATCACTTTAAGACTTGTTTTTATAAGTAAATATTCAGCACATATTGTGTACATTTTCAGATGGGAAGTGATGTGGAGCAGTCGCGTTTTTTCACTATAGTCAGCAACTATGACTGATTTAAAGATTTGTTTACATTTTCATTTGTCATTTTGGATGGCACCTCATCCTAATTGTTACAGTCATTTGGAGTGCTAATTTGAATCATTTGGAACCATTACGTATATGTAAGAGCTTCCAGATACATTTTAAAAGGTCAGAACAGTGCAACAACAAATAAAACAAACTATTCTCAGACAGAAGTGATGGCTTGTGGTGTGCACTAGAAATGAAATGCAAGACAACAGACCAGACAGGAGATAGAGGGGAAGTGTCTAGGAGAGCTGCCCAGTGACAGGGGTGAATCGGACTGCAGTGTCCTAGATTTGGAAAAAAGCTTCAGCCTTCATTAACCACACACAAAATTAAAGTCTACATGGATTAAGGAGTTAAGCATTAGAATAATAATAAAAATGTTAAAAAAGATAGACTTCTTGATATAAAGAAAACTGACCAAAAGTACTGAGAATAACTTAACACTGAGAAAGATAAGGAGATAATATCAACATTGCATAAGTAAACAGAAGATCAACAGCCGCATATCCCTGTCCACCAGCCGAACACATCAGGAAGCACAGGGCAGGCACACACAGCAGGGTCTATTACTTGTTGCAGTGAGAGACTACTGTGGGAAGCCATGGATCATTTCAACAAAGGGGCTTGTGAGAAGATTGTTTTGTGATACAGGTTTGTGCTTAGTGTCAGGGAGTCAGAGAGCAAGCAGTTCTGTATTTGACTGTCTTGAATGTCATCTAGGAGACGAATAAGTCAAATGGAGCTGAAACTGTAATTTATAGGTTCTGTGTGAGCTGGTGAGGGGGATGCTTTTGGTGAACTCCCTTGGTGATGTTAGCAGCCACTGGTACTCAGTGCCTAGATTTCATTAACTCATTAGGCCTTAATGTATTACTCTAAACTAATTTCATGCAGAAGTGAATTTTCAAAAGAAAAAAATCATGCACACACGTATAGTAGGTATGATCAATGAAAAGAGCAGAGTTTATATCAGTCCTAAAATGGTGTCACCACACATCTCTGTTACAGCAGCTAAGCCAGTTTTGGTACAGTCGGGAAACTGCCTTGCGACTTGCACAGGAAGCAGTGACTGCTGCAGGGGACGGTGGCAGGTGAGAATCAGATTTTGTTTCTCTTTTTGTCTTTTTTTTGGTCACCTTTTTTATCTTCTAACCAGAATAAATCTGAGGGAGCCAAATCTCATACATCATATGAAAATCCAGTCATTGTACATATGTGGATCTATAATGTTGTGTCTTAGCTACTTTTTCATTGTGAGAATGAAATGCCCAGCACCCACATGTTGAAAGATGAAGGTTTAAGTTTAGCTCACTTTGTAGAGGTTTTGTTCCATAGGCTCTAAGGTAAAGTGGCAGACAAGAAAACAGTCCAGGTGGGCAGGTAGAAGGCAATAAGACTTGCTTCTGTTTTCTTTTTTATTCCGTTCCAGCTACAAGTGCATTGGTTGGTGCCACCCATTCCCAGGGTGGGGCTTCCTTGTTCAGTAAATGCATCAACCACAACCAGAATTATGCTAAACCCGTGAGAAGACAAATCCAGTACTAAATCTAGTACCACACACCCATGAGTCAGTCACTCCCAAAAGCCCCTCTTGAATCCTTTAAGTTTTAGTGGGACATCTAGATGTAAGTTATAACATACTATAAATGTTCTTCCTAGATGAGAGATGGTTTTAAGAAGGCTGAACTACAGTATGCAATATGGTAGGCCACCGTGTGCAGCAGTAAGAATTGCTTTAGCGATGAGTTTAGGGGGGCTGGGGAGATGGCACAGCAGAATAAGTGCCTGCCTGGCAAGCAATAAGGTTAGGGACATACTTAGATATATAGTTATTGTAGCATTTATTATTATTATTTATTGATACTGGGTCTTGCTATGTAGCTCAGTGATCTTCCTGTCTCAGCCTTCCCAATTCTGGGATTACAGGCATGTGTCACCAGCCCAGTTTTGGGGCTGGCACGGTGTGCCCAGGGTTCTGTGACCAGCATGGCATGCACTACCAGGGATCGAACCTAGATTTTGCGTTTGCCAGGCAGCTGCTTAGACTGCTGAGCTATCTCCTTGGCCTATATTGTGGCATTTCTTATCTGTATTCTTCAACACTTTTTAAGCTGTTGCTTACCTTATACTTCTAGAATTTGCTTTAAAGGAGAAAATCTTGGAAAGTGGAGTTATAGCTCAGTGTCAGAGCACTTACCTAGCACGGCCCTGGTTTCAACCCCAACTTACAGTAAGACATCCATTAATAATATCCCTTATGCCTTCCCCCTACTTTTTGGTCCTGTTCAGGTGACTCTTTCAGTGTTCGCAATTTATAAATAATATGTTTACAGGGTCAGCCAGATAGCTCAGTGGATTAAAGTGCCTGCTTAGACAGATGCAGGGGTCCAGGGTTTGATCTCCACTCTACCAAGCTGGCCCGCCCCTGGGGCACACTGAGAGACGTTGAATGAGTCTGGGCGTGGTAGTGCATGCCTATAATCTCAGTGCTCGGGAGGCTGAAAAACAGGAAGGATCACTATGAATCCTATTTGTGTCGTGAGACTCTGTAGGTCCTGTACTAAATACATTAATAATAATAATAATAATAATAATAATAATAATAATATGTTTACATTGCCACTTCTTGATTTGTCATTTTTAGACATTACAGTACTCCACCCTTATCCATGGGAACTCATTCCACAGTCCCTAGTAGACACTGGAAACTGCAGATAGTACTGATCCATATATATACTATGTTTTTCCATATGTACATACCTGTGGTAAAGTTTAACTTAATTATGTATTAGGCACAGTAAGAGATTAATAGTAATGTCTGATAATAAAATAGACCGATTATAATAATATTCTATAATAGAAGTTATTTAAAACATGAATTATTTCTGAATTTTTCTGTTTAATATTTTGAGACTATTGTTAATTTCAAGTAAGTGAAATTGTATCAAGTAAAAGTTATGAAAGATCGGGCAGAGCATTATGGTGGAAGGGCATTAGTTCATGGTGTGTGGGAAGCAGAGGAAGGAGCAACACCGGTAGATGAAGGCCCAGGGCTACACATCCATACAACACTCAGGCACAGAACGTACTGTAGGCAGCTACTGTGCCAATCCAGGTGACAGTCCATCTAGCTGTCACACTAGCTGGTGCTCACCACTGAGCTCTGTGCCATCTCCATTCTAATTTTCTCATGGTATCACATGGTCAGCTGTGTTCTCCTGCAGTTGGAGTGGTGCAGACTCCACTTGGCATGGGATGCAAAAGGAAGTCCTGGGGACCAATTGCTCCTTTCAATAGACTCTCAGACCCTACTCCCATCTTGAGTTTCTTTAGGCTACAACATCCTAAGCTCTTGGGGTGGCTGTAATGTGAGCCAGGAAGCTGCTCAGAAGTGCTCACTGCCAGTATTAGGTTTGGCTTTCTTGCATTACCTGAGTCAATCATCACCTACCCATTTAGCTTTCAGCTTCCTCGTTTCTCTGTACTCTTTATACTCTTGTCTTATTCCCTCTCCTCTCAGAGTTGATGCCCAAACAGTAAAACTACATAAGTTTTATTCGTGTTTTACTTAGTGGTTTTTTGTTGTTGTTGTTTTTTTTGAGGTACAAGGGATTAAACTCAGGACCTTGTGCTTGCCAGGCAGGCACTTAAGAGGAAATACATTTAGTAAATGTGTTCAACCTGCCATCTTGAACTGGAGACCTTAATTGTTCCTTTTTTCTCTTCTGCTTTGTTGCTGTGTATTAGGTTTTTTTTAGTGTGGGTCAGTCAGCTTTCTGTCACTGTGATAATACATGAGGAAAGTCATTTTCATAGGGAGGAGAAGTCAGGGCTCACAGTTTTGGAGGGTTCATTCCATGTTGAGTTGGTCCTGTGTGTTGCCCTAGGATAGGCCGCACCTTGGTAAAGGTTATGTGGAAGAAGCTGTTTGCCTCAGGAACGAAAAGGGGCCCAGGTGCCAATATCCCCTTCAAGAGCACACCCCAGTGACCCAACCATTCCAATAAACTTCACTTGGGGGATCCAGTGGCCAAGCTATAGCACTTAGTGACTATTTATACTGATACTTGCAGGGTTTTTAAAAAATATTATTACTATGAAGGCTTTGGAAACAACTTTTAATTTTTTCTGAAAGGAGATTTCAGCATTTGTCAGGACTGTGTCATGCTTCTAAAGATGACTAATAACAAGTAGCATTTATTGAGCACTTAATATTGTTCTCTCCAGTATTAAGTGCTTTACTAGCATTGTCTCATTTACCATCACTACATCTCTGTGAAGTAGTTACTTTTATATTCTCCATTTCATCAAAAAAATTGGGGGGGTATGACACAGTCTTACTATGTACCCCTGGCTGGCCTGGAACTTGAACTCATGGCAATCCTCCTGTCCCATCCTCACAAGTGCTGTGATTATAAGTGTATCACCATACCTGCTTTATACTCTCCAATTTAAAGACAGACCCTGCATTTGGAGAGAGTCAGTCATTTGCAGAGGATGCAGTGAGCAGCGACTGTGGGACGTTTCTATGCATCCTAATTCCAGTGCTACCCACTGACCTCCACTGACTCAGCTGAGTTCTGCTGCCTTTCTGCTTTCATTGCTTCTTTCCTCTGGAGCCGTTGCCCTGCTGGAAGAGCATCCTATAGAACTTTCCAGGGTAGGCGTGCTACAGACAAGCGCTCAGATTTTGTCTAAAAATCTTTATTTCTCCTGTGGTCCTTGAGCGTTGCCTGTTTCTTCTGACACAGTGAATATATAATCCCACTGTCGCTTGCTGTCTTCTTCCCTTCCCAAGAGGTGTGGTGTGGAGAGGGTCATTCCCCTGACACCTGAGCCCAGGACACTGTTTTCCCCAGAAGTAGTATGTCACTTTATCAGGCTTTATCATCCGCTATAAGTTCAGGCTGAGAAACCTCATACATCTAACTTGAATGGGTAACATTATTTTATTTGATAAGCATATGTAAAAATCCAAAAATTACAAAGAGAATTGAAAGAAAAGACTTCCCAGTGTCTCAAAGACTGCCAGGCCTACTTCCTGAGGTAGCCATAGCCCTGGGCTCATGGGCACCTTCCAGAGGTCCTCTGTGTGGCCGTAAGCACGTTTCCACCTCTGTAAAGCATACTGTGTGCTCCTCTGTGCTTTGAGTAGATCTTAAAGATTATTTATCAGCATTCATAGGGCTTCCCCAGTTCTTTTAAAGTGCCTACAAAACACTGTTGAAATAGATGTAACACAGTCAGCACTTTAGGTTACGTCTAGATTTTTCAGCAGCTGAATTTAAAAATTAACTTTTAGTTGTGATAGCCAAATCTTGGAAACAACCAAAATGCCCATCATCTGAAGAATGGTTAAAAAAGATGTGGTATTTTCATACAATGGAATATTACTCAGCTATAAAGAATGATAAACTAGAAGACTTCATATATAAGTGGATGTATCTTAAACATCTACTCATAAGTGAAATAAACCAGACC